>PISX010018893.1:0-39459 GCA_004024625.1 Mellivora capensis
ATTTTATTTTATAATAGATATTTATCCACTATGCAGGTCCTCTAATTTTGTTCTTCAAGATTATGTTGTTAATGTTGGCTATTAGATCTCCATAGAAATTTTAGGATTATTATGTCAGTTTCTACAAAACACCATACTGTGATGCTGAATGGAAATTGATTGAATTTAGAAGGGGGTAACCATATAGGCAAGATTGCTTGGGACACTCAAAATTTACTCTATTATCCTACCATAATTGTTAATAGTACCACATTTCAATTTTAAAAAGTCAAAGAAAAATGATAATTACAAAATTATTTAATATATAGATTATATTAATGGTAATTCAAATCTTTTAACACTGGTGTTCTCACTGGTGTCCTAATATGTAACATATGTTTCTTAGTTAATTCACGTATTGTTTTATTTCCTTCTCAGCAATGGTTTAGAGTGTTTAGGGTGGGTTCTTATATGTCTTCTGTTAGATTTATCCCAACATATATACTATATGCATTGTTGAATGACATATAAGGTTCATATATATACAGAGTTTAATAAAAATGGTGATGCCATGTTACACGGTTCCCAAGCTCACAACTAAATAAAATGGAAACATAAAAGATGCTTAGTTAATCCAAAGTAAGTTGGAAAATATTAAAAAGGAAAGTAAGAACAAATAAAAAATTCAAACAGATATTAAGATTGTAGATACACAAATAATCCCATCCTTAATATCCCAATTAAAAACCAGAGATTTTCAGTTTGGAAATGTATTTCACCTATATACTAAATTAGCCTCACACAAAGTAAATTGCACCTAATAAGTATGTGTATTGTTTGTACTGGTTATTTGAAGATTTACTTTATCATCTTTAATGTATCATAATCAACTTTCAAGTAATACCATATATCATCATATATGAGCCTTATCAATATTTTTCATATCTTCCTTCTTGCATGTCTGTTAAAATGTTTTATATAATGTCATTTCTTTTCTTTTCTTTTTTTTAGTTCAGAATATATTTTATTCTGGGTATAATGTCATTTCTGCTCACTGCCTAAGATTTTTTCAGATGAGCCCAAATCTAGATATTTTCAGGAAATATGAACTATAAAGAAACAGGACGAATTAAGTTATTATATTAACATAAGAATAATCCAGACTTTAGGAAGTTCTACAGGACAAAAATTATAATTTCTTCAATATTTAAGACTTAGTATCTATAGAATAAAGAGACTTAAGATGTATATCAACAAAACACAGTATATGAACTATACTGAAAATAATAATTTTATAAATCAAGTAATTTATGGATCAAATAAACAGAAGATCAGTAAAGATAAAGTAACACAAATAAAGCTATCATTTAACCTGTTCTTATACATATTTTTAGAACATCAACATTTGGGGGAATATATCTATGTGTTGATTGGGTTGAGATTATATGAGTGAATATATTTGTCAAAATTCATTAAAGCTCCCTAATCAAAATAGATTTATTTTATTTCACATTATTCAGAGCTGAATAAATTTTTCTAATAATTAGAAAAAGGTAATTAAGAGATATATTATTTACAACACATGAAACATCTGGAAACATTTTTTATTAACATATATCATTTATTTCAGGGGTACAGGTCTGTTGTTTATCAGTCTTTCACAATTCACAGCACTCTCCATAGCACACATCCTCCCCAGTGTCCATCATCCAGCCACCCCATCCCTCCCACCCTCCTCCCCTCCAGCAACCCTGAGTTTGTTTCCTGAGATTAAGAGTGTCTTATGGTTTGCCTAGTTCTCTGGTTTCATTTTGTTTCATTTTTTCCCTTCCTTCCTCTATGATCCTCTGTCTTGTTTCTCAAATTCCTCATATCAGTGAGATCATGTGATAATTGTCTTTGACTGACTTATTTCGCTTAGCATAATATCCTCTAGTTCCATCCACATCATTGCAAATGTCAAGATTTCGGTGTTTTTGATGGCTGTATACAGTATTCCATTGTATATATATACTGCATCTTCTTTATCCATTCCTCTTTTGATGGACATCTAGGCTCCTTCCGTAGTTTGGCTATTGTGGACATTGCTGCTATAAACATTTGGGTGCACATACCCCTTTGGGTCACTATATTTGTATCTTTAGGGTAAATACCCAGTAGCACAATTGCTGGGTCATAGGATAGCTTTATTTTAAACTTTTTGAGGAACCTCCATACTGTTTTCCAGAGTGACTGCACCAGCTTGCATTCCTACCAACAGTGTAAGAGGGTTCCCCTTTCTCCACATCCTCTCCAACATCTGTCATTTCCTGACTGGTTGATTTTAGCCATTCTTACTAAATCTGGTTGTGGTTTTGATTTGTATTTGCCTGATGTTGATGTGTTGAGCACTTTTTCATAAATCTGTTGGCCATCTGGATGTCTTCTTTGCAGAAATGTCTGTCCATGTCCTCTACCCATTTCTGGATTGGATTCTTGATATATTGTTCTTTGGGTGTTGAGTTTGATAAGTTCTTTATAAATTTTGGATACTAGCCCTTTATCTGATATATCATTTGCAAATATCTTCTCCCATTCTGTCAGTTGTCTTTTGGTTTTGTTGACTGTTTCCTTTGCTGTGCAAAAGCTTTTGATCTTGATGAAGTCCCAATAGTTCATTTTTGCCCTTCCTTCCTTCCTTCCCTTGCCTTTGGTGATGTTCCTAGGAAGAAGTTGCTGTGGCTGAGGTCGAAGAGGTTGCTGCCTGTCTTCTCCTTAAGGGTTTTGATGGATTCCTTTCTCACATTGAGGTCCTTCATCCATTTTGAGTCTATTTTCCTGTGTGGTGTAAGGAAATGGTCCAGTTTCATTTTTCTGCAGGTGGCTATTCAATTTTCCCAACACCATTTGTTGAAGAGACTGTCTTTTTTCCATTGGACATTCTTTCTTGCTTTGTTGAAGATTAGTTGACCATAGAGTTGAGGGTCCATTTCTGGGTTCTCTTTTCTGTTCCATTGATCTCTTTGTCTGTTTTTGTGCCAGTACTATACTTTCTTGATGATTTCAGCTTTGTAATAGAGCTTGAAGTCCAGAAGTGTGATGCCTCCAGCCTTGATTTTCTTTTTCAACATTCTTCTGGCTATTTGGGGTCTTTTTGGTTCCATATAAATTTTAGGATTATTTGTTCCATTTCTTTGAAAAAACTTGATGGAATTTTGATAGGAATTGCATTAAATATATAGATTGCTCTAGGTAGAATAGACATTTTCATAATATTTGTTCTTTCAATCCATGAGCATGGAACATGTTTCCATTTCTTCATGTCTTCCTCAATTTCTTTCATGAGTGCTTTATTGTTTTCTGAGTATAAATTCTTTGCCTCTTTGGTTAGATTTGTTCCTAAGTATCTTATGGTTTTGGGTGCAACTGTAACTGGGATCAACTCCTTAATTTCTCTTTCTTCTGTCTTGTTGTTGGTGTATAGAAACACAACTGATTTCTGTGCATTGACTTTATATCCTGGCACTTTATTGAATTCCTGTATGAGTTCTTGCAGTTTTAGAGTGGAGTCTTTTAGGTTTCCCACATAAAGTATCATATCATCTGCAAAGAGTGAGAGTTTGACTTCTTCTTTGTTGGCTCAGATACCTTTTATTTCTTTTTGTTGTTTAACTGCTGAGGCTAGGACTTCTAGTACTGTGTTGAATAGCTGTGGTGATAGTGGACATCCCTGCCGTGTTCCCTTCCTTAGGGGAAAGGCTCTCGGTTTTTCCCCATTGAGAATGATATTCACTGTGGGTTTTTCATAGGTGGCTTTTATGATATTGATGTATGTACCCTCTATTCCTACACTTTGAAGAGTTTTGATCAAGAAGGGATGCTGTACTTTGTCAAATGTTTTTTTCAGCATCTATTTTAGGTATCATATGATTTTTGTTCTTTCTTTTATTAATGTATCGTATCTCATTGATTTATTTGAGAATGTTGAACCAACCTTGCAACCCAGGAATGAATCCCACTTGGTCATGGTGAATAACCAAGTGTTGGATCCTGTTGGCTAGTATTTTGATGAGAATTTTTGCATCCGTGTTCATCAGGATATGGGTCTGCAATTCTCCTTTTTGAAGGGGCCTTTGTCTGGTTTTGGGATCAAGGTAATACTGGCCTCATAAAATGAGTTTGGAAGTTTTCCTTCCATTTCTATTTTTTGAAACAGTTTCAGGAGAATAGGTATTAATTCTTCTTTAGATGTTTGGTACAATGCCCCTGGGAAGCTGTCTGGCCCTGGGCTCTTGTTTCTTGGGAGATTTTTGATGACTGTTTCAATCTCCTTACAGGTTATGGGTATGTTCAGGTTTTCTGTTTCTACATGGTTCAGATTTGGTAGTTTATATGTCCAAAGGAATGCATACATTTCTTCCAGATTGTCAAATTTGCTGGTGTAGAGTTGCTCATAATATGTTTTTATAATTGTTTATATTTCCTTGGTGTTGGTTGTGATCTCTCCTCTTTCATTCATGATTTTATTAATTTGGGTCCTTTCTCTTTTCCTTTTGATAAGTCTGGCCAGGGGTTTATCAGTCTGACTAATTCTTTCAAAGAATGAGCTCCTGTTTTTGTCTAACTGTTCTACTGTTCTTTTGGTTTCCATTTCATTAATGAAAACAAATTTAAATAAACTAATTTTAAAATAAATGATACTAAGGAATACATTTTATTTTTAGCAAGATAATGAAATTGTGCTGTTTTTAATATAGACTTTATTTTTTATACAGAAATGTCATTTTTTGTTTGTTTAGAGGGAGAGTGGGTTGAGGGAGGGTCAGAGGGACAGGGAGAGAGAGAGCCTGACACAGGGCTCTATCTCATGAGCCTAAGATCATAATCTGAGCTGAAATCAAGACTTGGATGCTTAACTGACTGAGCCACCCAAGTGCCCCT
This sequence comes from Mellivora capensis, assembly GCA_004024625.1. Lineage (NCBI taxonomy): Eukaryota > Metazoa > Chordata > Mammalia > Carnivora > Mustelidae > Mellivora > Mellivora capensis. Next base: position 4,900 of record PISX010018893.1, read on the forward strand.
GAAATGCTAAAATATTTTTGGTAAGATTTCATAATATTTGGAATTTGTTTCAAAATAATTTGAGTATGGTGGCGCCTGGGTGGCTCAGTGGGTTAAAGCCTCTGCCTTCAGCTCAGGTCATGATCCCAGGATTCTGGGATCGAGCCCCACATCGGGCTCTCTGCTCAGCAGGGGGCCTGCTTCCCTTCCTCTCTCTCTCTGCCTGCCTCTCTGCCTACTTGTGATCTGTCAAATAAATAAATAAAATCTTTAAAAAAATAATAATTTGAGTATGAAGGGAATGAATGCATATTGATGAAAAATGTATCACTGTCATTTGATCACAGTTGAAGCTGACAGATTGTAACATAAACCTCTTTATATAGGACTTTATGTACTATCATTACATGTTTGAGATTTTTCATAATGAAAATTTTAAAAGTATGAGCTATTTTATAGGAATTAGATCATGGGTTGTATAATTCCAGACCTTTTTATATTGCAGTCTAGAAAGAAGATACTGCATTCTTTGATTAGAAACTTGCTCAAAAAAAAAAAGAAAGAAAAGAAAAAAGAAACTTGCTTATAATGATTCTTTATTAGTAATTTGATACTAGTTTATAAAAAGGGAAGTGAAAATTAATATTTATTGATAGCTAAGTAACAATAAAGTTCTAAGGTACATAATTATTTTAATATTTCTATGGATTCAAATTCAAATGCAGTTTCTAATTTTTTGAATAAAAAGTAAAGGTTCAGTGATATCACCAAATAGCAGATACCAGAGGTATTATTCTAATATAATATAAAAATATTATCTATGTAATATAATAATATATGTTATATAATTATAATTATAAAATTAAAAAAATAAATAGAATATATATATATACTAATATATAATAAAAATATCTAACATAATATAAAAATAATGCCATGAAAACCCAATTTTTCAGCCTTGGTAAAAAGATAAATCTGAATTATGATATATGAAAACAGAATTAACATGAAATATACTTTACATTATTGCTATAACTCAAAAAACTATCCTAAAATGTATAGGATACTTTTGGGGGAAAAAATAGAGCGTTTTCTATAGTAAAATATCATGTGCAAGAGTTGAATTTTCCTAACTAAGTGATAGTGAGATTTCACCATATGGCCATACACCACATTTATATTCTGTGTCTCCTCAAATCCTTTGATCCTTCCCTGGAAAGATAAAATTGATTATACCAAGGAAAAAACAGCACTTTCCTTAATTTTTTTTCCCTAAGATTTTTTTTGTTTAGCCCTTTCTAATTCAGGTTTTCTATAAAACTGTGCTTAGCTCATAGTAGATATTTTTGTTTGTTTTTCCCCTGACTCTCCAATGATGGAAACTGGTTTAGAATTTGATATGCTGTTAAAACATAGATTGACATTATTTTTCACTCTTGACTACAAAATAACTTTGGCAACATTCAAAATCCTGGTGGTTTATCTTGTTTAGCCAATGCTCATATACTATTGATTAATTCGTAAGACTGGTTTTCCTCTTGTGTAAATCTTTTCTCAGTCATTAAGAATAACTTACTTGATTGTTTTGGAATGGATTTAATTCTGTTTTTCAAATTTACCAAGTCTCTCAATCTCACCCATTAAAATGAAATTGGTTTTCTCTTCCTTAGTGAAATATTTTATTGTTTAGCCTTAAGCATTGGGAGGGGGAGTTAATAGCTCTTTATACCTCTGAGCAATGAATTCAAGGCCTCCATAAAATTCTGATAATTTTCTCTCATTTATTTAACAAATAGATGTTTAACACCTGCTTTTCATCATGTACTATTCTAAGAAGTAGGAATACAACAAAGCTCATACCATAACATAAAAAATGCTGTATATATGTTCTCCATAATTATTTATGTGTCATTTTTAATCCAGCAACGTATTTCTAAAACCTACTATATTCAGGGTCCTGTCTTAACACTGTTGATATAATGAGGAATAAGGTATGGGTCATGTCCAGATTGGGGAAAGCGTTACGAGATCTGCTTGGGAAGCTAGATATAACCTGGGTACTATGGTGTTATGTTACAGTATACTTTGTGCTATAATAAAATGTTACCCAAATGAAACATGGGATTTTGGAGAGGACCAATGTGTGTGTGTGTGTGTGTGTGTGTGTGTGTGTGTGTAATGGATTGGGTTGGCTGTGGTGAGGGAAATTCAGGTGGAAGCAATTGGAGATGGTAAAATTTCTTCCAGCAAGATTTCTAAGAAGAGGTGTGTTCAGCAAAAGTGAGTATCTCTCCTCCTTTTTCTGTCACTCCATCTTTGGCCACTTTGATATATTAAGTTATACTAGCAAAAGCAAAAGTTCATCTTGTTCCCATAATTTCATATTATCTTCTATTTCACAGAAACATCCTGCTCTGAACTTTCTCAGTTCTCTGTCATCTTCCACTTGCAAAAATTATATAGCCACGTTTACCTGTTTATTTGACCAAGGATAACATTTTTACCTGGATTTCTTGATTTTTTGTGATCTTGTTCCTTTTACTTCCTCTGGGGACTTTCTTTGTTAGCCATGAAAAAGCTTTTCAGCATCCCAACCTCTTTCTCCCTGGATTTTCCCTTCACTTTTATGTATATTCAGTTCATTTCCATTTACCAAAACTGAATTATACTCTTAACTTGAATCTCTCCCTTGTGAGTATACTCTTTCTTGCTTTGCACAGCTAAGCTTCATGAAAGAATAGTCCCAATTCATTGCTTCTATTTCACTACCTTTCAATAATTGCAGTAGTTCTAAAAAGACAAATTGAGTGCATGTGCTGCACTAGTCACAGTTCTAGGGGTCATGGGCACATATATAAAAGACACAGATTCCCCAAATGAAACAGAAAAATAGATCAGTAACTTAAAAATGCCTGTTCATGCTAGTAAGGTCAAGAGAAGGGACATTTAAACCAGACTAGATTGTTTAGATTGAAAAACTAGTGAAGGCAAAACTTGAGTTGACTCTTGAAGAATGAAGAGGAGTGGATAGAAGCAGGAATGTTTAGAATGAATGAAAATATGCAAGAAGTTTAAACATTGAGGAGTGTGGTATTATCAATAATTAAAAATAACTCTGTGATTTGAACAACAAAATAAATAACTTTAGTATTGTATTACTACCCAAACAATAAAATAGATAGCCATTAATCCATCCTGATATAAATGATTACATGAATAAATAAATGTGAGAATTCTTCCCTGCAGAAAATTTCAAATAACAAATACAGAAAGGATGTGGGAAATAGAAAAGTATTCTTAGAACACCACAGTAAAAATTGCCTCAGGCAAGGTCTCCTGATGAATGCTAAAGCAAGCTAGTGGGTGGAACTTTAAAGAAAGACAGGATACATACACAGTATCCGTTGCTCTTTTCTGAAGTGCTTATAATTTACTGTGGGATTGTAACCTATGTCCACAGATATTCTGCCTTTACAAGTATCACTTACCTCTGCAAATAAAGTATGAAAAGGGAAAAATAATAATTTACAATAGAAAAACCTGACAGACACCTTTACAATAAAAAGATCATAGTTAAAATGACCAGTAATAACTTATTTTGATATCATTTATCCCTGTTAATGGTATAATGAGGAGGGCAGTTTATCCTCTTATATTCTTCCCCAAATTTACAATCCCAGTTTTGAGAAAACATCAGACAAACCAAGTTAAAAGGTATTCTGCAAAATCCCTGACCAACATTTTTTAGAAGTATCTATCAATGGTACGAAAAACAAGGAAGGCTTGAGGAACTTGTCGTAGATATGAGGAAACTAAGGAGCCAGGATATCTAAATGCAACATAGAATCCTGGATTAGATTCTTGAATGGAAAAGGACGTTAGTGGAAAAATTGGTAAAATCCGAATCATCTGTAGGTTAGCTGATAGTAATATACCGGTGTTAACTCTTTTTTTTTTTTTTTCTTTTTTGAGAGAGACCAGACGGGGGACTGGAGAAGAAGGGGAGTCAGAGGAAGAGGAAGAGGGAGAGGGCAAGCAGACTCCCTGCTGAGCATGGAGTGGAGACAGGGCTCAGTTCCAGGATCCTGAGATCATGACCTTAGCTGAAGGAAGACGCTTAACTGACTGAGCCACACAGGTACTCCTGATGTTAACTAACTCCTAATCTCAATAAATGTATCATAGTTATGGAAGATGTTATTACGGGAAGCTGGGTAAAATATATACAGAAATCCTTTGTAGTGTTGTTATTATTATTATTATTATTATGACTTTTTAGAAATCCTTTGCATTATATTTGCAACCTCTTTGAAAATCTAAAATCATTTCAAAATGTAAAAAGACATAAAAAGGACTGTATGTAGCATAATGACTATATGTTAAATGGGAATATAAAAGCAGTAGTCTTAACAATCATGATCCATGAGAGATAAAAATAAATTATATTTCATTAAAATTAAAAAAAACATAAAAACTAAACCAACTCTGTGAGAAATAGTATTAAGAGAATGAAAAGACAAGCCACAGAATATGAGAAAATAATTGCAAAACACATATATGATAAGGCAGTGATATTCAAAATATACAGTCATTTTAAAACTCAACAGTAAGAAAACAAATAACCAATTAAACAATAGGACAAAGGTCTGAATGGACACCTCAAAAAGAAGATATACATATGGAAAATAAGCATATAGAAAAATACTCAACATCATATGTTGTAGGGAATTGCAAATTAAAACACACCTATTAAAATGGCCAAAATTTAAACTACTTATGACATCGAATGTTGTTGAATATGTGGAAGAACAGAAACTCTTATTCATTGATGTTGGGAATGCAAAATAGTACAGCTATCTTTAAAGATAGTTTTTAACAGTTCCTAAAGTTAAAGATAGGCTTACTATGTGATCCAGTAATCATAAAATGTGTTGAAAGCTTATTTCCAAACAAAAGCCTACACATGAATTTTTACAGCTGCTTTACTCACAGTTTGCCAAAATTGGAAGCACCCAAGATGTCCTTCCATAGATTGAAAGGATAAATAACTGTGGTACATCCATCCAAGCAATATTATTCAGTGATAAAATGAAATGAGACTTTAAGCCATGAACATACATGGAAGAACCTTAAATTCATATGTCTAAATGAAAGAAACCAGTCTGTAAAACTACATACTGTATGATTTCAACTATCTAACTCTCTGGAGATGGCAAAACTATCGAGACAATAAAATGATCAGTGATTACCAGAGGTTTGAAGGAGGAAGAATAGGTGGACGATGGAGATTTTAAGGGCATTTGTCAAAACTCATTGAACTGTACCACATAAACACCGAGCCCTAATGTAAACTATGTACTTAGTTAATAATAATATAGTCCTGTTTCATCACTTTTAACAAGTATACCACACTAATGTAAAATATTAATGATAAAAGAAACTGAAGGTGGAGCTGGAAGGCATATATGGGAACTCTGCAGACACTCTGATAAATTTTATGTAAACCTAATAATTCCCTAAAAAAATAAAGCTTAAAAAACAAGCAATAGTCGGTAAATGGGAACTGGAGTAAGTAAAGTGATTATTTCCCCTTGTTTTTCTCATGGAATACAGAGAATGGGAGATTAAATAAGAAAGAGATCACTTTCTTGGTAGTGTTGGGAATGAAATGTGGGTTTGGTGTAGTGTATTGAAGAGAGGAGCTTATGGGACAAAACAAATGACTGATAAAGATATAATTTTATTGGAAACTAAAATACCAGGAATAGTGTTGCTTTTGGTGATGTTATTTTCCTATGTGTTAAAAAGGTCTTGTTAAAAGTTATGAACAAAAACCAGGATAACATTCCCTTATTTATTTTTTTAAAAGATTTTATTTATTTATTTGATAGAGAGAGAGATCACAAGTAGGCAGAGTGGCAGGCAGAGAGAGAGGGGGAAGCAGGCTCCCTGCTGAGCAGAGAGCCCAATGCGGGGCTTGATCCCAGGACCCTGGGATCATGACCTGAGCTGAAGGCAGAGGGTTAACCCACTGAGCCACCCAGGTGCCCCAGGCTTACCATTTATTATGAGTCAATCATTAGAACCAGTGTGTGAAAACTGTCAGCTTCAACTGTGATCAAACGACGTGATACATTTTTCATCAATATGCATTCATTCCCTTCATACTCAAATTATTATTTTTTTAAAGATTTTATTTATTTATTTGACAGACAGATCACAAGTAGGCAGAGAGGCAGGCAGAGAGAGAGGAAGGGAAACAGGCCCCCTGCTGAGCAGAGAGTCCAATGTGGGGCTTGATCCCAGGACCCTGCAATCATGACCTGAGCCAAAGGCAGAGGCTTAACTCACTGAGCCACCCAGGCACCCCTCCCAAATGCCAAATGATTCATAAATATGATGTTAATATGTTTTAAATAGATTTCCTCTGTGTTTTATTCAGGTGTCTTCAGAGTTGAGACTATACAATTTAGAAAGGATATAACAATGTATATTAGAAATTTCTTTGCCTCTAAATTCTACTACCATTTTTTGACTGGAAATACCCATGGTCCCATCTGTACTTTTTCCAAAGAGCCATGTATTCTCTAAAATACTAGTTTTCTCTCATTGTCATAGCGATTATTTTAAGTAGTTTATGAACTTTAATAATGGCACCTTACTTTTACAGAGAACATTTCCTCTCCTTCCAAATTAGTAATAAATATATATCTTGAATATACTGAAATGTTTTTAGAGCTTTGTTTTGAGGGATTCTCATTCTGTATCTGGATATATAATTTGTGAACAATGATTTCTCTAAGCTCCTCTACTGGCTGTATGTCTTAGAAATGCAGCAAGCTTCCTGGTAAATCAATTTGTGTTAGCTGTGTGGTACAGATTTGCAGCAGCACAATTCAGACAGACTTCTCCAAATAATACTTCTTCTGACAACACTTTTAAAGTGGCAAGATTGCTTAGAAAAGTACAGAATTGTCTTGAGATATCACATCCCCCAGCAGAATTCAAAATACTGTTGCAAAACTGACAAAATAGAACCTAAATTGTAATGTGATATAGTAAAGCAGCTGATATATTGCACTCTGCACCAAAAATTGCTAACTCAGTGCCCAAGGAAAAACCACAGAACTGTAGGAACAGTAAGAGAAGTCTTAACTTGACAGGCCAAAAAATATCCAAATGAATATGATGTAAGTACATAGTATTTTCCAACTTGCTTAGATACATTGTGGACCTCTTTTTAAAATTACAAAGGTGGCAGAGAACATTGGAGAAGGTGTATGGGTTACCAATTGAAACTTTGGAATGTTTTTTAAAATATTTGTCATTTGTTTAATATGTTGTACAGTGCTAAATAAAACTTAAGGGGAAAATGGTTTTGGTGTGTCAGTATTTAAATGTTTTTATTATTAATTGAAGCTAGACAATTTACACCATGATTAAAATTCTCATGCTTCATTTTATAAATAACTTTTTTCAGTTAAGAATGCTCATGATATAAGATGTTAATATATTAGAGTCTTTTAAAAGACAATTTGAGATTTTTGTATGATTAGAGAATGATTACATTTTTGGGTGATTTGGAAAAGTTTAGTTTCATGAGATGGCATATCCTAAGTACATGTTTTTGTCCTTCAGCTCACTTCATATTTATTACATATAAAGGCTCAATTTGAATTTCACTCAATAATGCTCTTTATTTAGTTATTATTGACAAATATTTTATTGCTGTGCAACTGAAAATGCTTTGGTTGCTGATGTAGGCATACTTTAAGAGGGATGTGACCATATTTTCTAAAAATAATGCTAGACACATAGTAGATCTTTAATATTGTTGATTGAGCCATTGATTGGTTTCTTAAATCAGGACGTGGAAAAGAATTAAAGTGAATTGTGAATCCCCAGAGGCTTTTTTTGTCTTGTAGAAGAGGCTAGTGATCTTTACATCTCCCATTCTCATCTGTATTTCTTATAGTTTTGAAAGTGGGTATTGACCACTGTCCTTAGATTCCATCTTACATAGGGATAATCAGAGGGATGAGAACTCTACTTCTATAAATGTCTATTGACAGTAACTCCTCTGTATCCATCTAAAATAAAGGTTTTATCCTGTCTTCTTCTGTTGTCCTTAAACAAGAACATCTTAAAAATATGGTTATCTCTTTATACCCTAATGATTTTTTAAAATATTTTTATTTAAGGCACATGATCTCATACTTTGAACAATGAATGATGAGGGGTCTTTATTTCTATCAAGAGTGACTTTAGCATTGAAAGGAAAAAACTCAACTTCAAGAAGAAAATTACATTTTTGCTAATAGAGAATTAAGTATTCTTATTTCTGTAACTTTAGTTTTCAGTATAGAGAATTTTCCATAATTTCCAGGATACATATGTATTTGTCTTACATTGCAAAAGGAAAAAAAGTACAAGAGCATTGTAGTCAATGATATTAAAATTTATAAACAACAAGAGAAACAGTCAAAGCAAAGGAATACCCACATTGACAAGGTAAAATAATTCCTGAGCTCTGGCTTTTTTTTTCACTATTAATAAGGTATGCTTAAGTCCACCCCCACAACTGGAGACATAAAAGGGATTAGGACTCTCAGATGTCCACTGAGCTGGTTGAACAGTAGGTAAAACTAGGTTCAGTGCTGTCCTGAAAACTGGAATTTATCTTCTTATGCTTTAGATTTAAATTTATAGTAATGATGGACAGTATAGGTATATAACATTTTCTTAATGTGTTACTAATACAAATAAAATCAGTAAATAGAAATTATGCTGAATTTAACAGCCACACTGATCCTCATTGAAACTCCGCATGGCCTTTTGCAACCAAAATTTAGCTATACATATCTGCAGATTTGCTCTTTGCTGTTGAATGGTTCTTTCCTTTCTCTTTCTCCCTATTTTTTGTCTTAAGGTCCATTATTCCCTCCAAAGTTTATGTAGGTAGAGACTCTGCTGCATAATGAACACTTGCTTAAATCTGCAGGATAAAGCTATGAAAGGAAAATATTATCAAATATTTGTAAAATTATGTTTTGGTGAAGTCATACAAATATCAGTGTCTTCCTAAAGTAGTCCGATTTTCTAGGTATCACATTGAGAAACTGAAGACACAGTTATCTAACATTTTCTCCAGATGATCACTTTATTATAAACTGTAAAATTTCATAGACTTGCTTGCTGCATTGACACATAAGTCAATACATACTGAATTTTACCTGGGGCACATCAATTATTAAGAGATGTTCAATAGCACGGGTTAATTTCAGCTGGTCTGGATTGATCGCAGGCTAATCTCTAGATCTGCCTGAAGCCTGATGGTGACCCTTGCCCAAGGCTGTAGGATATACTAACTAGAGGTAAATGATGTTCTGTAATCATGAATTTGTGGGTTGTTTGTATTAATGTGCCAGCATCGTTTGGTAATAACAACAAGATTGGTACCTGGTTTTGGTAGAACTATTGTTAAGGCTGGTACTGAGATAACTGTGTGACCAGTTTACTATAAGAGACTTTGGCTTTACTTATAATAGAGAGTCTCAAGGCCTAGAAATAAAATGTTCCTGTGTAACCCAGTGGTGGGAGGAGAAAGAAGTCAACGCTTGACATCTCTAGATCACTTCCAATGCATGTCCTTTTTTTGCTGTTGCTGTTTTATTTCCTTTGCTTCTAATTTAGGTCTTGTGTGAGTAAAAATTGTTTGAGGCCTGTGAGTCCTTCCAGTAATCGAACACTTAAGGCAATTAAGGCAGATGTAAACAAGGAAGCCCAGTAAATATCAAATATGAAAAAAGCAGCAGAGTATCATTAAAGTGGACCAGTAATATGATTAAAGAAACTCACTAGTGTGGATTGGTTTAGGTGCACGTAAAAGCTTATGGATATTAACTAAGATGTGTAAATCAAGGAGAAAAAATTAATTAGTAAAAGAAAAGGAGGTATTATTTGTAGCATATTATGCTAGATACCTGTAAAGGAAAAACTTGGATATCTTGGCAATGTGATATAAAGGCAATTTATTTAATAGTTTCATTTCTGGAATGAAACTAAGAGGTGTTGTGGATTAATAATGAGTTTTCTAGAACAGTTTAAAGCAAATTTGAATATGAATTTCCCTTATAATCCAAATTGTTGTTTTAGCCTAAAAGCCTTTATATTTTATTAAATATTTATTTTTACTCTATTGAGATGACCTTTACTTTTTGCCTGTAGTCCATTAATATTATTTATATTGATAGTTTCCATGATACCTCTATCCTTGCATTTCTATAATAAATTCCTCTTGACATTTCTCTAATTTATAATTATATAAATGATTATAATTATATAATAGATTGCTACCATTATTAACTTAAATTTAAACTAACTGTACACATCTTTTTACTTTATTTTCATATATGAATTGGGCATTTAACATATTTCATTTCATATATTCTCAATACGTGATTTTAAAACCAAGGTTTTGTAGGTGCTAAAAAATAAATGGAGGTACTTTCTTCTTTTCCTATTTTACCATAAAATATATAAGAAAGAGATATTATGGGTTTTGAAAATTTGAACAGATTGATTACTAAATCTGCCTAGTGGAGTTTTTTTTTAAAAAGATTTATTTATTTATTTGAGAGAGAGAGAAAGCACAAGTGGGAGGGGCAGAGGGAGAGGGGGAGAGAATCTCAAGCAGACTCCACAGTGAGGGGAGAGTCTGTGTAAGGGCTCGATCTCACAACCCTGCTGATCATGACCTGAGCCAAAACCAAGAGTCAGATACTTAACTTATTTTGTCACCCAGACGCCCCTGGTGTGGTGTTTTTTGAAAATAGTGCTTGCATATTTTCAATGATTTTCCCATTTAGTGGTGGCATCTAATTCCCAACCTAGGAATCTAGATTATGTGTTTGACTCATTTGCAACCAATAGAGTGCTGTATTCATGATTCTAGATGAGTTTAAATGTACTGTGAGAAAAAAGACAGGACTTGTCATATAGTACTCTTTAAATTCTCACTCTAGTGAAATCCAGTCACCATGCAAAAACTTCAGTTATTTTAAAAGCCTTAAATTGTAGTGGCCTCATATTGGAGTTTCCATTGATATTCCCAGCTGATTCCAGCTTTTCAGTCATCCTTTTCAAACACTAAACATGTGAGTGATGACATCTTAAGCCCTTCAGACCAATGTATCCAGTACCCAAGGGAGAGTCAACTCCATCAAGAAAATATAAGCACTTAGCTGAGCCCTGTTCATATCTGTGATTTACACAATCCCTCAGTTAAAATAAAATGGTTGTTTTAAACTATTAAGTTTTGGATAGTCTAATAAGCAGCAAAAGATATACTGAACATAATTTGTTACTGGAAGTGAGCCATTGACATAACAAAACCCTGAAAAATTTAGTGAGTAGAAGCTGAAAGGTCTTAGAAGAGAATTTTAGAAGAAACCTGATGTTTTCAAGTGATCTCCTGGTGAAACCTTAAATGAAGTGAAGAAATCAAGTATTTGGAACCAAAGGAAAAGAAGCAGTGCTAAGTAGTGGCAGAAAAACAGTTTCACCTGTGATAATGTGAAAGATAGAAAATATACCTAATGTATAGATAAATCTGAGAGTATTTCCTGGCAGGTTGCAGAAAACACCAATTACTTTTTTAGGTAAGCTAGAGATAGAGATGTGCTAAAGGAAGCTATCCATTTACCCAGAATGTATTCTCACTGTAGCACAGATGTCACAAATTCTGACATGCTTTAATTTTATTTTATTATTTTTAAAAGGTTTATTTATTTATTTATTTATTTATCTATTATAGGAGAGAAAGAGAGAGAGAGTGAAATATGTAGGGAAAGGCAGAGGGAGAAGGAGAGAAAGAATCTCAAGCAGACTCCCCGCTGAGTGGGGAACCAGAAGTGGGGCTGGATCTCAGAACCCTGAGATAATAACCTGAGCCAAAATCAAGTGTCCATCGCTCAACTGACTGAGCCACCCAGGTGCCCTGATGCTTTATTTTTTATTTTTCATTGAGTCAAAATATTTTCAAATACCTTTTGTGATTTTTGATCTATTATATATTCATATTTTAAAAATTTCAAATACTTGACCATTTTGCCAAATATCTGTATGTTATTGATCCTTTGTTTATATTTCATTTTGTCAGAGAGTGTGCTCTGTTTGATTTCAATTATTTTCCATTTATTAAGAATCATTTTAAGATGCAGAAGATGTTATGTTTTGTAGAATATTCCTTGTACACTTAACTGTGTATCCCAATGCTTCTTGTGGAGTTATCAATAATTATCAATTGGGGCAAGTTGCTTGACACCTTTGTTCAGAGTTACATATCCTTACTGAATTTCTTCATAATTGTAATCAATTATTAAGAGTGGAATGTTGAAATTTCCAATTATAAGTGGTATTGATCTATTTCTTCTTTTAATTCTCTCTTTTTCCTTTAGATGACCCAAAGCTCTATTATTGTTATTAGGGGCATACACATTTAGCTTTGCTTTAATGGGACTGAATCTACCTTATGCCTATCTTTTCCTGACATAAAATTAGCTATTTTAAAATGAATAATAGAAGATAAAAATTGACCCCTTCAGCATTATGAAAAATACTACTATATTCCTTGTTTACAAAGCTAATTTGTTTAAGATTAATATAGCCCCTCCAATTTCAGTATATTTAATATTTTCATTACATATCTTTTCCAGTCTTTGCACTTAACACATGAATGTCTTTCTTTGTAATTCAGTTGGTTTCTTGTAGACAGCACAAAGTTAAGTTTTGCTTTTTCTTTCTATTTAACATTTCCTTCTATTTAACATCTTTTAATAGGATGATTTGGAAAATTGACATTACCCAATAGGAGCAAGTTTAAAATCACATTTTTGCTGTTGCTTCCTATTTGTCTTATCTGTCCTTGATACTTTTTTTTCTTATACTTACTTTCTTCACTTTAATATTTAGTTTTGTTTACACTTGGTTTATTAGTTAGGCTGCATTGTTTTGTTTTCTATTTTTGTGATTACTCTATGTGTATCCATATGTGTATATGTGTGTGTTTAACTTATGACTGTTTATTTTCAAACTATACCATTTCAATTACAATTAGAACCTTATAAATGTGTATTTCCTTTTTCCACTTCAGTGATTCATGCTAATTGTTGTCATACACATTGTTTCATACATACTTTAAAAAATGTTTAAAGCTCTATAATACTTGATTATAATTTCTACTTAAAAGAGATTACAGGGGCGCTTAGGTGGTTCAGTTGATTGAACCTCTGACTCTTGGTTTTAGCTCATGTCATGATCTCAGGGTCACGGGATGGCCTGTATCTGGCTCCCTGCTCAGTGGGGTATCTATTTCTTCCTCTCTCATCTGCCTCTCCCCCAGCTCATGTACTCTCTCTCTCCCTCTCTCTCTCTCCCTACCCCAAATAACTAAATAAATAAAAATAAAGATATTACAAATGACATAATGTATCTTTCATATTTTCTCTCAAATTTACCATTTCTGGTGCTCATCATTCCTTCCTGTAGGTCTAGATTTTCTCTTGGTATCTAAAAAAATTTCTTCAAGATTTCTCATAATGTAGCCTCATACATACCAAAACATAACTTGGATAAGAGTTTAGACTTTGAGCTGATGCTGCCATTGGATGAGACTTTGGAGGACCAGCAGAGGAAGTGAGTGTATTTTGCATCTAGAATGAACATGAATTATTGAGAGCTAGAAGGTGATTTGTGGTAAGCAGATTTTTTAAATGGCTCCCCACAATTCCCATCTTTTGACATTTATATCCTAATGTCCCACTCTCCCCTTGAGTGTAGGTTTGACTTAGTGAATCACTTGTTTTAAATAGAATATAATACATGAAATGAGATATGACTTCTGAGATTGAGTTAACAAAAAACTGTGATCTCTCTCTTTCTCTCTTACTCTTTCTCTTTCTCAAAAAGCTCTTGTTCTGGCGGAAACAAGATGCCATGTTTTAAGTAGTTTTGTCCAACATCCAGTTTAGGCCTGAAGGCCTTTGAGCAGCTATGTGAATGAACTTTAGAAGTGGATGTTCTGAAGCCTGCCAGTCATCACATGAGAAATAACAGAAGTGGATTTTTGAGATTTTCCAGCAGCCATAAGGGTGAACTGGTAAGTGGATTATGCCCCACAGAGCCTTGAGATAATCAGCTTCAAATGATATGTTGATTGCAGTCTCATGAGATGCCCCTAGTCAGTGGCACCCAACTGAGCTATGCACAGATGACTGACCCACAGAAATCTGTAAGGTTAAAAACTAAGTTCGTTTTTTTAAGCTACTGTGTCTGGGATAATTTGTTATACAACAATAAAGAGCAAATACATTTCACAAATACACAAATTATCTTCATATATTTTATGAAGGAATTTATTCAATATGATTCAGAACTTGACTGAACACTGTAAGACTAAAGACATAAAGAATGATGTACATATATGTAAACTAATTGGTTTACATATTGTTATACAATTATATATTGTATAACAATATTTACATATGTATAACAATATGTATTGTTTTATTGTATGGTTTACATAAACTAATTGGTAAATTTGCTTATTAGAAGATATCACTTAAAAATTTGGAAACTCTCATTGGGGAAATAGATCATAAATAAGGAAAGCAGATCATCTGGAATAAAACCTGTGGTTTCTGGATTGGAGTCAGTGGTATAAGTATGGGCTTATTGTTTTAAAATATAAATGCAGAAAAATAGGATCATAGATAAATATAAATATGTGTATCAGCATGAGGCATTGTTCATGTCCATATTATCTAGGGAAAAGCAGTGACACCTCAGTAGTGATGAGCACACTTAACATCAAGAACATAGTTCCTAAATATGATTATCCAATAAAAGAAGTTGAGTTTTCCTGGAGAAGTGAATGTTTATAGGGCTGGGCAAAAACAATGCAAAATGGACTGAAGCAATTTGTGGTGCCAGAAAATAAGAGAATGAACATATGAAAAAATATGGACATATCAGAAGTACACTAGAGCTGACCTTAGAGTTCTCAGGGGCCAAAACTGGAATAAGTTAAGTTAAAATATAAATAAGTATAGTGTTGGATTTTTAAACCCCCATTTACAATAAACTTCTGTGAGCCATACTGAGATAAAGAACTGAATAAAGAACTAAATAAGGAAGAAGTAACAACTCTTCCTTATGGAAAACTCCATTTAACAAGTGTAGATTGAATGAAGGAAATAAAAAATCACTATTACCATACCACTGGCTGCAGGCAGTATCTTCCAATGGATGTAGGCAGTATCTTGCTAAAATGTCTAAATTGAAATAATATTTGCATAGTCTCAAAATAATTCCTTCAAAATATGTAGAAATTATATTTCTAGGAATAGTAAGATCAAATGGATAATTCTGACCAACACCATTAGTAGTCAGTTGATCAAGTTTAAGATCATCAGTAACATAGACATCATGCATCCTTTGATACAATGCTGAACAGAGCATATGACTGCTCTACTATTCTTTCCAGAATGCATTGTCATAATCTAATTTTGAGAAAAAAAAAACATTAGAAAAACCAAAATGGGAGATAATTATAAAAAAATAACTGACCAGTGCCCTTCAAGAATGTAAAGGGAAAGAAAGACAGACAAGACTATAAAGTGTTGCTGATTAGAGAGCACTTAATACATATGACAAACTCAGAAAAATGTGGAATCCTGGATTGGGTCATAGAACAGAAAAAAATACACGAATGGGGAAATCACTGAAATTTAGTTTGTGGTTTAGTAAATAGCATCGTGTTAGTGTTAACTCCTTATATTCTATAAATATTTTATTGTTTTATATATATAACTACATATATGTGTGTGTGTGTATGAATATACATAGTCTAAGCAGAAACTGGAAGAAAAGCCTATATATACCCTCTGCACTGATTTGCATATTTTCTATAAATTCAAATTGATCTCAAACATAAAAAGAAACAGTTAAATGCAGCAATAACGAAGGGAAAAGAATGGTTTAGAACAATAAGGTATCGCTGATAATCTCTCTCCAAAAAGCCTTAAAATCTACAAAACTTTTCTAAAACTGCCCTTTATTTTGCCTGAACTTTTCTAACAAAAATAGAACTCTTTTAAAGTGAAATAATCTGACTCTTTTGGGAATCTAAATTAAAATGAAGAGATTTATGAGCATTATTTATTGGTGGTTATAATAACCTGTTACAATATAATTAACTAGAATATTGCAGATCATTAATAAGGAAGGTGGCAAAGAGACAAGGACTTTCAGGTATAAGCATGATACACAGAAGAATCATTGTGCCTATTGGAATTACTGTAGTGTGGGTATGCAGAACAGATTCTAGCAATTCTTTTGTAAGGTTATTTGGCAGATGGACTCATAGTGCATGTGTGTTAGTGCGGGAGAGATTCTGTTAATAGACCAATAGTTCCAACAGCCGACATGTTCCAGAGGCATAATGGTCCATCATATCAATGATCAGTGACCTTAAAAGCTATAAATACACTGTAACTGTCTTTTGTGTCAAGAATGTGCAAGCTAAAGGGTGCCCAAGAACCATAACTTGCAATGGTCTAGTCCCTAACTATGATTCTACGTGATGGACTGTGACTGCTGAGAATGAGCCCTCATTGTCTACTAGATAGGTAATCGACATTGTTAATATTCATAGGAATTGCACGACAAAATCCACCATATATGCCAGTGAAGGAAAAATACACCCTTTGACCTTCATTTGTCCAGGTTAATTTAAGATATGTCAACCACTATGTCTTGAAATACTGTTATGGAAGTTTATCAGTAGTGTCTGCATTAAAGGAGAAAAAATGAATTTTAGAAACTCTTTAATAGAATGAAGAAAGAATTTGTCTTGACAAAATATTTCTTGCTTACTTGATTATTCACACAATATTTCATCATCCTAAACTTGGCAATTTCTAGAGTAGCTTTTTCCATGTCTTGTCAAAATTAGGAGCACAACATCCTTTTATTTATACATTAAATAATAAAAATGAAAAAAATATGGTAACCTTGCTGAATAAGAGCATCAACTTTTGTCTCAATTATTTGCTTATATTTTTCTTTAATACCTAGAAAAATCACCTCAGTCTTCTCTTTTTATTTGCATACTCAGAAATCCCCCCTCCCCCATGGGCATATTAACATTATTTTGGAATCCCACTCCATCTGCTATATTCACTTGTTTAATATGTCCTCGAGTTAACAGGAAAGAGCTAACTGGATATGAGCTTGGTACTAAAAAGTTGAACTCTTATAGACACAGACACATACACATGCTTATAGTGGTAGTAATCGTGGATGTAAATGAGTGATATTTTCAGAAACACTGAGATTAGTTATCAGAGTGATCTTAAGAATGAGGCACTGTGGCATATCTGGATCTCAACTAAATGTATTTAAAAGAAATACCCTTTTTCCTTTCCAGTGAGCTCTTTAACTCGAATTACCCCAAAATTACTATAACTTGTTGATACCATAAAAAATGTGAATTGGTAGCATCAACAAAAACATGGGAAAGAGATAAAATAAAAGAATAGGCAATAACTTAATAATAACAAGGCATAGGAAAAATCCTTAGGAGATGTGAAAATAATTTCAAAGTAAAAATTAGAAAAACAATTTATTTTTAATGCAGTATTGCATTAAATAATTAATTTTTGTGGAAGGAAAAATTGCTTTCATCAGCTTACCCTCCTAAATGATTAAATGTAATATCATGTTATAAGCCTGCTTTTAGTAATATGGTAAAAGCCATTTTGACCACTATACCCTGATAAATAATTTAATGATACTTACCTAAAAATACATGTTGTGCATACTAAATTGGATGTTAAAACTTCAAGTCATTTATGGAGTCAATAGTACACAAACTACATCTTCTACTCTGAATAATTTCTAGGAAAACACCAAACATTTGTCAAGATGACAAATACAAATGTCCTTTAAGTCACTGGAAAGTACTAAAGAGAATTTATAAATAAGAATGATGCTATAAAATATAGTTTCTTTAATGATTTGAGTTACTTTAAGTTGGTATAAATAAAAACTCTGGATTTAGAATAGAAAGATCTGGATTTGAATGCCAACTCTTATAATTATTAATTATATGATATAGAGAATACTAAATTGTTCTTTTAAGATCTGTGTCCTTGTCTAGGGTATAATTCAGTAGTGTTTGTGAACACATATCCACACTATACTGTATAGGGCTTTACTAGTATATACCATTATTATTATTTTCACTGAATTATTTTCCATTTATCTAAAGTTTAATTCAGACTTTATTCAGCTTGTTTTGGCAAATGCATAGAGTCCCATATCTACCACTATAGTCATGGATATAGAACAGTCCCATCAACTCAAATATTTCCTTGTTTTGTCCCTTTGTAGTCATTCCTTGGCTCCACTTCAGGTCTTGTTAACCACTGATTTGTTTTCATTTTATTGTTTGCCTTTTCCAGATGTCATATAAATGGAATCAAACAATATTTTGTTTGTATTCAGCAAACAAATACTCAATTTGTAAATTGAGTATGGGGTTTTCCATTTAGCAAAATGCATTTGAGATCCAGCCATGTTTTTTTCATGAATCATTAGCATGCTCTTTATTCTTTCTCAGTAGTATTCCAAGTGTTCCAAAGAATGTATACAACAGAGTTTGTTTATCCATTCACGAGTTGAAGGACATCTAAGCTGTTTCTAGTTTTGGGATTTTAAATAAAGATGCCATAAACATTAACTTGTAGGTTGTGAGTGAGTGTAAGTTTTCATTACTTGGACTAAATATCTAGGAGTGTGGTAGTTTTCTTAAGTATGTTTAATTTATAAAAAAAAATGCTGAATTTCTGTTTTCCAAAACGCTCTACCAGTTTGCATTCCCAACAACAGTGTATGAATGTTACTCTGTATCCTCTCCAGCACTTGGTATTGTCAGGGGGAGGATGAAGGTGGGAAAATGCATGACATTTAATAGATGTGCATGGTAAAATTATGTGGTTTTAATTTGCATTTCCCTAAAAGTTAATGGTGATGATTATCTTTTCATATGCTTATTTGGATATCTTCAGATATCTTCTTTGCTGTAGTTTCTATTTAAATAGTTTGCCCACATAATATTGGGTTATATGTTTCATTCCTGTTGAGTTTTGAGAATTCCCAAAAATTCTAGATATGTCCTTTTTCAAGAATATGACTGGCAAGTATATTCTTCCTTTCAATAATATTTTTGTTTTTGTTTTTGCATTAAGAAAGTTTTTAATTTTGATGAAGTTTACTTTTTGTCTCTTATGGTTACTGCTTTCATCCCCTTGACTTACTCATTCTGTAAGTGATAAACTGTGCCCCTCACTAACCTTCACCCATTTGCCCATCTCCCTGCCTCCCTGCCCTCTGGTACCTGCCAGTTTATTCACCGTCTTTATGGGTCTGTTTCTCCTTTGTTTTTTGTTTGTTTGTTTGTTTGTTTGTTTGTTTTTTGTGGTTTTTTTTTTTTTTTAGATTTTACATGTAAGTGAAATCATATGGTATTTGTCTTTCCATCTGATTTATTTCATGTAGCATAATAACCTCTAGGTCCATCCATGTTGATGGAAATAGTAAGATTTCATTTTTTTAAAGATTTTCTATTTATTTATTTGACAGAGATCACAAGTAGGCAGAGAGGCAGTCAGAGAGAGAGAGGGGGAAGCTCCCTGGCGAGCAGAGAGCCAGGATGTGGGGCTCAATCCCAGGACCCTGAGATCATGACCTGAGCCAAAGGCAGAGACCTAACCCGCTGAGCCACCCAGGCATCCTAGATCTCATTCTTTTTTATGGCTGGGTAATATTCACACACACACACACACACACACACACACTGTTTATCTATTTAACTATCAGTGGACACTTATGTTGCTTCCATATATCTTGGGCATTATAAACAATGTTGAAATAAACATAAGGGTGCATAGCTTTTCAAATTAGTGTTTTGATTTTCTTTGGGTAAATACCCAGTAGAATTATTTGATTATATGGTATATATTTTCTAAATTTTTTAATTGTTTTCCACAATGGTTGCACCACTTTACATTTTCACCCAGGTTGCACAAGGATCTTTTTTTCTCCATATCCTGCCCACCACTTATTATTTCTTATCTTTTTGATAATAGCCATTCTGACTGGTGTGAGGTGATATCTCATTGTGGTTTTGATTTTCACTTTTTTGATGATTAGTGATGTTGAGCAGTTTTTCATGTGTTTGTTGGATATCTGTATATCTTCTTTGGATAAGTATCTATTTAGGTTCTCTGGCCATTTTTAATTGGGTTATTTGGGTTTTTTGGTGTTGAGTTGTATAAGTTCTTTATATATTTTGGATATTAACTCCTTATTAGATATAGCATTTGCAAATATCTTTTATCATTCAGTAGGTTTCCTTTTTGTTTTGTTGTTGGATTCCTTCATTATGCAAAGCTTTTTATTTTGGTGTAGTCCCGATAGTTTACTTTTGCTTTTGTTTCCCTTACCTGAAGAGACATATCTAGAAATGTGTGGCTAAGGACAATGTTGAAGAGGTTACTACCTATGTTTTCTTCTGAGTTTTGCAGTTTCTGGTCTCACTTTTAGGTCTTTAATTCATTTTGAGTTTATTTTTGGATATGGTATAAGAAAGTGGTCCAATTTCATTTTTTTTTTACATTTAACTATTCAGATAACCTAGCACCATTTACTGAAAAGACTATCTTTTCTCCATTCTATGTTCTTGCCTCCTTTGTTAGAAGCTAATTGTCCATATAAGCATGGGTTTGTGTCTGGTCTCTTTATTCTGTTCCATTGATCCATGTATGTGTTTTTGTGTCAGTATCATACTGTTTTGATTGCTACAGCTTTTAGTATATCTTGAAATCTGAAATTGTGATACTTCCAGCCTTGGTCTTCTTCTCAAGATTGCTTTGGCTCTTCAGGGTCTTCTGTGGTTCCAAGTAAACTTTAGGACTATTTACTCTAGTTCTATGAAAAAGTCTATTGGCATTTTTATAAAGATTGCATTCAGTCTGTGGATTGCTTTGGGTAGTATGGACATATTAATAATACTAATTCTTCTAGTCCATGAGCATGGTATATCTTTCCATTTGTTTGTGTCATCTTCAGTTTCTTTCATCATTGTTTCTTGCTATTACCATTATAATTTCCTTTGTCTAAGTATACTGATTTAGTCTTATTTTTATAGCTTTTATTTTTTTAATTAATTAATTCATTCATTCATGGAACTCAACATGGGGTTTGAACTCACAACTCTGAGATCAAGACCTGAGCTAAGACCAAGAGTTGGATGCTTAAGCAACTGAACCACCAGGCACCCCCCCACCTTATTTTTCTAGTTTTTAAAATGTAATTTTTGATTAGTGTTTTGATCTTTCTATTTTTCCAAAATTTCTTTCATGCTCTAAATTTATCTCTAAGCATAATGTTAGCTGGATCTTTCATTTTTATGTGTATTTTTGTTTTCATACATTTCAAATAATAATTAATCTTCTAGGGTGCCTGTGTGTCTCAGTCATTAAGTGTCATCTTTCAGCTCAGGTCATGATCCCAGGGTTCTGGGATCAAGCCCCACATCAGGCTCCCTCCTGAGCAGGAAGCCTACTTCTCCCTCTCCCACTCAACCTGCTTGTGTTCCCTCTCTTGCTGCCTCTCTTTAAAAAAATTAATCTTCAACTCCCTTTGAGTTGAGGGAAATTGGGGGGGAGATGAACCATGAGAGACTATGGACTCTGAAAAACAACCTGAGGGTTTTGAAGGGGCGGGGGGTGGGAGGTTGGGGGAGCCAGGTGGTGGGTATTATGGAGGGCACGCATTGCATGGAACACTGGGTGTGGTGTAAAACTATGAATTCTGTTATGCTGAAAAGAAATGAAAAAAAAATATTACTAGCTATTATGTTTACCTATAGAAAAAAATTAATCTTCTATGAGACTTTCTGAATCATTTAAATTGTGTTTTTTTAAAATAAATATTTGAAATTTTAAAGATATCTTTCTGATATTGATGTCTGGTTTTCATTCTATACTTTGCAGGAGTTCTTTTTTTTAAGATTTATTTATCTATTTATTTGAGAGAGAGAGAGAGAGCAGGAGAGGGGAGAAAGTCAGAGGGAGAAGCAGACTCTCTTTGGAGCTAGGGGCTTGATGTGGGACTTGATCCCAGGACCCTGGGATCCTGGCCTGTATCAGAGGCAGTTGCTTAACCAGCTGAGCCACCCAGGCACCCTGCAGGAGTTCTTTTAAATTCGTTAACTTGTCCTTTTGGCTCAGAATATGATATATCTTGGTGACTATATTATGTTCATTTTCAGAAAAGAGATATATTTTTTTCCTCTTGGTTATAGAGGTCTATGACATCAGTGTTGTTCAGATCATCTATATCCTTACTGATTTTCTGATTATTTGTTTTATTTATTATTGAGAGAAGAGTGTTGAAGACTCAAATCACATGTGGATTGCCTAGTCTTTTTTCTAGTTCTATTAATTTTTATTTCTTGTCTTTTGAAGCTCTGTTTTTAGGTGCACAGATCTTGAGACTCAATCTATCTTTCTTGAGAACTAATGATTTATTGTTATATAATGTCTGCCTTTACTCCTGATAATACTCATTGTGCTAAAGTCTATGTTAGCTAATACTAATATAGTTACTCCAAGATATTTTTACTAGTTTTTGAAATATATATATATCCCATTATTTACTGTTAATTTATCTGTATCCTTAACATATTCTGCCTTTAGTTCTTGATTAGTAAAAAAGGAAAAAATCCCACCAAAATGCAAAAAAAAAAAAGGACACAAAATACCAAAAAAAATATCAATATTGTTGATTTTATAGGTCTTTTGTGAAAGTCAAATAAGATAATCCATGTAGTTATTATTTTGGTGCCTGGCATATTGATATTATTGATTTAATGTTAATTTTACAATATTATCACCCTTCAATATTCAAAATTATAATTCATGTATCAGTTGATGTTTATTACCTTAAAATTATTTACTCAGACAAATCCCGAAGAGATTTGATCTTTAAAGGCATCTCTATGGGGCACCTGGGTGGCTCAGTGCGTTAAAGCCTCTGCCTTCGGCTCAGGTCATGATCTCAGGGTCCTGGGATCAAGCCCTGCATTGGGCTCTCTGCTCAACGGGGAGCCTGCTTCCTCCTCTCTCTCTGCCTGCTTCTCTGTGATCTCTGTCTGTCAAATAAATAAGTAAAATCTTTAGAAAAAAAAATAAAGGCATCTCTAGCTCCACTGTCGTAAATTTTCTAAATTTTTTTCTTCTGTCCTTTATTTGTATCTTATATTATTACAAATCTTAGACTTAGTCTCTCTTAGCTGCTGTTTAATTGTCCATTCATCATGGCCTAGCCAGTCCTCTTGGGATGCTTAAAAAGAAATAGATCACATGTAATCAAATTTTACTAAATATTTGTGTGCAATGCAAGAGACATTTTATATCTGTGCTGCATAGAATGGCTATAGTTGCTCATTAAATATTTGCCTTGTTGTAGTCTCTGAATATCCTATCTTCAGAGTACCATGTTCATCCTCTAACAATTTTCTATTTCTCTTTTCTCACCTATAATTATTTTGCATTATTTTAAATATAATGTAAAATTATAAGTTATTTTTCATTACTTTCTTTTCAGATACCTTATGAATTCCAATTTCTCCATCTATATTACAGAGCTAATTCCCTATTACCTACCCACAAATCAGGTAAGCACCATTTACTCCATATGTTTAAGTATTCTTGATACATTAAGAAAAAATGTATTCTCTTAGTAGCACAAACAGTTAAAAGCCACATTAAGTTTATAAAAAGAAGCTGTGACTTGACTATACTCTGTTTTAAATCATTATAGTATGTTGATTTATCACTGATTACTTTATATAACAACTTTAGAATTTGGTTTTAGAGGTCAAATGGAGACAGACTCCTAAGTGAAAGTTATCTTCATTGTTTTTTCAGATTAAACACATTTAGATAACTCTTCATTTGGATTTTTTTTTTCTGATAGGCTTTGAATGAATAATAATTAGTTCTTATGGAGAATGGGGGGAAAAGAGTTCTTTTACTTCTCTGAGTTAAATTAAATAAGTTACTTTTAGTTTTATCCATAAGTTTAATACACAATCCTTTTGAAATTTAACCACTTGTCTCTTCCATAATGTGATTTTTCGTGGGTGTTTTCAAGTGGAATTCTCTCACATCCATAAGTATCCACAATGGACTTTACATGCTGGTTGCTTTTATTTCAATTACCCATCTGTGGATTAGAAAGTTGGCTGGAAAATTAAAGGCTGCCTCTCATGGTAAAGTTTGAAAATATAAATTAATGCTAAATTATTATTAATTCCTAACATCATAAATGTGATTTTACACATAATATTTACACATAATATTACACATAATATGAGATGTCCATATGCTCATCATTTTATCTTTACTTTCAGGTTTAATTTTCTATCTCATGTTTGTAACCATTAAAGACAAACAGGAATAAATAAGTTAGTGTGTATGGTCTTGGGTTTATCAGAGTTGTGTCTCTAGTGAACTGCAGGTGTAGAACTGAATAATTGAATTTTCAGGGGAAGTATGAGGAAGGTTATGCCAAAAGATGCAATTTCCTAGTAATTGTCATGTTACTCACAGCGGGAAAACAGTTATAGTAACCATGTGCTTATTCCTTCCCAAAGTAACATTATATTCTTACTCTTATTAGCGTTTCTTATTTTTTTTTCTCTTGAATCAAAGGGATTTCAATTGTGTTATTGTGTGAATGGAACATAATGCAGCAATTTGTTTTCATTAAACTCAACTTAGAGAATGGCTTATGGAGCCTGACAACAAGGAAGAAAAAAAAAGAATTAACCAGAAGCTTTTCTGTCTCTGAATTTTGAGAGCCAAGTGTTCATCATAGTTCACTCTGGAGAAACCAATAATTATTTCATTCCTTCCAAACAGAACCACTTGGTGCTTAAACTTGAAAGGCATACTAAAAGAAAAAAGAATAATATCTAATTCGGTATATTTTGTTGAAGTAAGATCATTTAAAATAAATATTCAACATACAACCATGACTCCCCAAGTTTCTAAGAAAAACGTAAGTTTTTTTACTGTAAAACAATGTGGATGGCTGACATTTTAGTGTTGATATTGCAGTCATTGTCTTCCCTGTAAGATTCAGGTCAAAAAATTTGACAAAATAAAAGCAAATCATGATTTTTATTGGGGAACTAAAAAATTTAACCATTTTTTTAAATGTTATTATTTTCTTTTTTTTTTAAGATTTTATTTATTTATTTGACAGACAGAGATCAGAAGTAGGCAGAGAGGCAAGCAGAGAGAGTGAGAGGAGGAAGCAGGCTCCCTGCTGAGCAGAGAGCCTGATGCTGGGCTTTATCCCAGGACCCTGGGATCATGACCTGAGCCGAAGGCAGAGGCTTTAACCCACTGAGCCACCCAGGCACCCCAATGTTATTATTTTCTAACTGTTCTCCTGCTTCTAGTTTTGACATACTGTACTTTATTATGAAAACAGCTCCGAGAGTGACCTTTGAAAACAAAATCAGATCATGACCCCTCAGCCTAAAGAGACCTCAGTTGCCTCTCTTCACCTGTGTGTGATTGAACTGGAACTCAGTTTTTATTTATTTATTTATTTAAGATTTTATTTATTTGACAGAGAAATCACAAGTAGACAGAGCAGCAGGCAGATAGAGAGGGGGAAGCAAGCTCCCTGCGCAGCAAAGAGCCTGATATGGGGCTTGATCCCAGGACCCCGGGATCATGACCTGAGCCGAAGGCAGAGGCTTAACCCACTGAGCTACCCAGGTGCCCCTGGAACTCAGTTTTTAATGTTTGGTTGGTTATTTAAATTTGTTAAAATTGGATAACTTGGAGTGGCAAAACTGAAAAGAGAATACATAATGTTAATTTGTAGGGGAAAAATGATTCTACTATTAAACCTGCAATTCATTTAAAAAATACATTTCTTTACTAAAATGCTATTAAAAATAGTCTTAGGGGTTGGGTCACCTGGGTGGCTCAGTTGGTTAAGTGTCTGCCTTCAGCTCAGGTCATGATCGCAGGGTCCTGGAATCAGGTCCTGCATCAGGCTCCTTGCTCAGTGGGGAGCCTTCTTCTTCCTCTCTTCCCTGCTCCTGCTTTCTATTACTATCTCTGTCTCTCTCCTCAGATAAATATAAAATCTAAAAAAAAAAAATAGTGCTTGGGGTGCCTGAGTGGCTCAGTTTTGCTTGAGCAGCTATCTCTTGTTTTTTGTTTTATTTTGTTTTGTTTTAAAGATTTTATTTATTTATTTGACAATGTGAGAGAGAGAGAGAGAGAGAGAGAGAGAGAGAGAAAACACAAGTAGGGGGAGGCAGGAGGAGAAACAGGTTCCTCACTGGGCAGGGAGCCCGATGTGGGGCAGCGGGCAGCCTGCTTGAGATTTTTTCTCTCCCTCTGCTTCTCCCTTATTTGCTCATTCCTCTCTCTCTAAAATAAACAAATAAATCTTTAAAACAATAGTGCTATTTTGGAAAGTGGAAAAGAAAAAGGTTTGGGTCCTTAAGTTTACAAAGATTTTCTTCTCTATGTGAAGACTCCTGAATATACATGAAATTCCTTATGTTTAAATTTTTAAAAAGATGCTGAATTACTCAGAACTTTTAAAACCAATCAACAATGGTAATTTTGTCATGAAAATATTTACCTCTAATAAGCACTTGAAGTAAAATGTTACTTAAAAGTCTTTGGTTTCACTTGTAACCAGGAGTAGTTAAAATACTGTTTCATCAAAGTTCTTTCATATTGTTCAATAGATGTATTTATATATCATTAATTATACTATATTACAAATCTTATGCATAAGCAATCATTATTCGTATAAGCCAAGTATAATCTAAATAAGAATTTGGATTGTGCATTTTCATTGCTGGAAAACCGTCTGTTCCCACAGTGCAGGCCATTCTACCTCAGGACAGAAGTAGATGTTTGTAGTTGTGCTTTCAGCTAGCCTGGAGCACTTTCCATAAATGATGTCTTCTGTTCCATTGTTTGGTTTCCTGTGTATAAAATTTGCCTAAAGCAGGGGTTGAGTTCCAGAGCTGTCATTATTCCTGATTCTCTACATTTTCCAATTGCTAAGAAAGAAATTATTAAATCACTATGCAAATACTTTATCAGTTATTTTTCTGGAATTATTGGAAAGTATAAAGTGACAATGATATTTGAATCTTTAGTTGTTTTTTACTCCTTTGAAGAAAAATTCTTGTCCTCCAAGGAAAATTACATAACTGCATATACCTACAGAAAAAAAAAAGGCCGGGGTAGTTGTTTCTCTGCACATACCTAAACCTCTGTTGAGTCATTAAATTAGATAAAGAGTAGTACCAAACTTGAGTTTTAGATTTAGGTAGGGGATTGAGCCATGAAATACAGTGGCTGTTATAGGCAGAAGGATCACAGTGGAAGGGAGGTGGTTTTAATGGGACATGATTCAGCATACATAGATTCCTAGGGCAAATACCATAAAAATACCTGGAAAAATACCACCATTAGGACTTGGACTTAATCCTTCGACTGGGCTGTAGCCTGTGAAAAAGAAACTTAGATTCCACCAGATCTTTGAATGTATGAAACTGAACACATCACAAGCTAGGAAAAGGCGCATCTTTTGCACATTAGTATTTCAGATGTAAGATGGGAAGTACATTTCATTTAGGGACTTAAACATGGTAACTGAATAATTGGATGGAGCTAATGCCATTTAAACCTTGAATCTTTTTTTTTTTAATACTCTTTTACTTTTAATATGCAAATAAAATATATATCAGTCATAAATAAAGTATAATTCAATTTTTGTTTGATTACTTCAGTGCTTTTAGTATATGCATAGATTTATGTGTGCAAATATTTTCAGGCATTTGTAAAATGTAATCATACTTATGTGACTGACTTACTGTATATTCCTATTTGAGTTCTCTTCTATAATAGACAATATCAGTGAGCATAATTTAAAGTGGAAAATAGAATCAAGAGTGAATCTTAGAAAATGATGGAATTGTTTTTCATGAATTTATTTGTTTCCTACAAACCAATTTCTCATACTTCTGAGACAATATCAACAAAATTTAGTTCCTTTCAGGCATCTACCTTAAACACTTTTTAAATAGATAAACTAAAAATGATTTTCTCATCTCCAATACAAATAAATCCTACCCCAACCTAGTGGTTTTCTATAGCCCATCTACATGCAAGCCATATTAACAGAATTTAATAACAAATCTTCTTTGATATTTGTTTAGTTTATGAATTTATATGTATACCACCATGAAACCTTTTTCCTTACCATGTTTGGGAAGAAGAGCTACAAATGTTTAATTTATAACCCTTTCTACTATATGCATAGAATGAATACTTTTTTGTACCCTCAGAGAGAAAAAAGAAAAACATAATGGAAAAAATGAAAAGCCCACGTTTTTTGTATTCAGTTTAAATAATTACAGTTGCTTTCCCTATTTTAAAAAAAATTATGATATATGATATATTCTTCTGTTTTCTTTGAATATTATGTTGTTGCAGTAATTTCTTATATTAAAATTATTTGGGGGACAGCTGGGTGGCTCAGTCAATTAAGCATCTGACTTCAGCTCAGGTCATGGTCCCAGGGTCCTAGAATGGAGCTCTGCATCAGGCTCCATGCTTAAAGGGATGCCTGCTTCTCCCTCTCCTTCTACCTCTGCTGCTCCGCCTGCTTGTGCTCTCTCTCTCTCTCTCTCTCTCCCTCTGTCAAATAAATAAGTAAAATCTTTAAAAAAATAAAATTGAACACATGATGTTAATGACTACATAAAAGTTTATAATATGCAGTAGTTTAATTTTACAATTTCTGTGGTATAAGATATTTTGTGTTTTCACTTTTTTAAATTACAAATAATACCTTGGAAAGTAATCTTGTACAGGAATTTTGCTGTTTCTTTATTAATTTCCTTAATTTATTATCTTTTCTTTAATATAAATATATGATAAAATGCTTCTACATTTCTAGTGGTTTTGGTTTAGTATTATTTATGAGTTATGATAACATATAGTTGAATCTTGCTTTTTATTCAGTCAGAAAATTTTGGTTTTTAATCACATTATTTATTTACATATAATGTAATGAATAACATGGTTGGAAGCCTGCCATCTTGGAATTAGTTTTCCATCTATATCATCTGTTCTTTTTGTTTGTGGCTGTTGTATTATATTCTTCCTTTCTACCTAAAAAAAATCAATTTTTTAACATTTGATTTTAACTATTTTACTGAAATTTGAGATATAACCCCACAAACCATTTTAGCAGTTTCTCAGAAGTTTAAAATATAAATCTTTTACCATATCACATTATACCTTGATAATACTCTATGACTTCACACTTGCGCAAAATAAAAACCTCATAATAGTGAAACTTCCTTTACCATCCAGGTCAGCTCAAATTAGTAAATCTACATGTCCGGTTATAAGCCACCCCACATGAGCCCTGCACTGAAGAATATATAAATTGTATACTTACCCCAGTACTACCTGAGATAGAGTTTGCCCCCTCTTTTTCATTGTAACATATATTTAACAACATCTAAAATGATGTAGAACTATACCTCAATAATTGTAAATATGTAGAGAGGGAAGAAAGTTGCCAGAAAAAAATTAGACATAATTAGACATAATTTTACACTCATGTAATTCACCTTGAGGTTGTTTGGTTCATCTTTTCATCTCTAAACCAAATGTCATCGTCAGAGGGATTTAGAAAGATGATTCCTAAGGGCTGTGTCATTGGCTGACCCTCACTGCAGACATAGCCACATTTGGTCCTGTCTGATTCCCATGGAACAGATTTCCCTTGAGAGATGGAGTAGCCTTCTGTTGTTGAAAGAACATGGACAAGTGATGGACAGATGAATTTCACAGATAAGTTTTATACTTGATAAGCATAAAATTGACTAATTTTATAAATATAAATTTTATATATTATCTGTAATATATTATTATATTATATAATATATTTATAATATGTATAATATATAATTTTATAAATATAAAATTGACTAACAATTTTGAGGTAATAATTTTGAAGGCCTTTTCTAACTTTCTAGAGGCAGAATGAGGAATTTAATCCTTTTCTTTACTTTTCTCACTCCATTGAAGTCATTTAATTTACCTTCTTAGTTTCAAATGAACACTAATATCTCACCCACACTTTTGTGCCACCACCGTGTACCTCTTTTCTGGGCTCTAGATATGGGTTTACTAAAATTTTTCACTTAAAATGTTCTATAGGCATACCAGATCCAGAATGTTTAAAGGAAAACTTATTACCACCCTCTCTCTGTCCTTCCATGTGAGAATGTAATCATGACATTTAGTCAGTTTCCACATCTGGCAGCCTCCAATGCCATGCTTATTGAAGCTGTCTACCTCACATCCATATCCTGCATCAGTTTATACCTATATGAATGTAATAAGCATCTAAGTCATCTCCCTTTTTCTAATGTATCTCACCCCTAACATACTGCTGTTAGAATACTTTTTTCTAAGACACAAATACGAGAAACTAGTTCTTGATCTCTTAGAAAGTATAAAGGAATAAGAATTTTTAAGTTTGTGATCCTTTCTTGCTGCCCCTCCCCACCGGCCTCGACTTATCTGTGCCTCTTCCCAATCACTTGTGTTCTTGTCACATCCATCTCCTTAAAGTTTCCCATCAAAACATCCTCTTACACTTTTATCCTCCTCTCAAACTCGCTAATGTTTCTGTGCCTAATGCGCCTTCTCCAAATTTGTTGATGAATCATCTCTATTTCTCATTCACAGCATCAACTCTGAATATCATTTTCACCTGACTTTCTTCACCTTCAAATCTAGTGTTATCCAAAATCTGGGACATCGGATAATTATAAATGTTACATGAATAAAACAAATAAGAGTTAATGCATTTATATCTACTTATATAAAAAATATTACACATGTATAATCTGTCATTATGGTTATTTTATTTATAGGCAAGGCTTTTTAAAATTTGATTTAAAATGAAATATAAAAACATGTAAATAAGAGTACATAATCAAATATGGCAAAAATATAAAGTAATAACTCATTAATGATTGATGTTAGGCATCACCTTGTAGGTGTCATTGTATGTGATCTTCCTTTATACACCCCAGTAACTTATTACTCTCCAAAGATCTGTAGACTCCCTAATGCAGAAACAGTAACTTACTTGTTTTTTACATTCATAATTCCTCCTATATCAATGTTTGTTGAATAAATGAATGAACATGGATGCATTAATAAATGAACTTGGATCAAAAGCCTATCCAGTGCAGTTGTCACTTTAATCTCTCTGTAGATTTTATCATTTAAGATGAACTTTCTCAATTATTTGTTGTTTTTGTTAATTACTATAAAACCACCCATGCTTTTGATCACCTGAGTCCTTCCAATAGTGGGTAGATTGGTAGAAGAACACCTGTGTAAATGTTTTTGAATATGAAAGAATAGTGTGTTTTGGGTGAAGAAATGATAAAAGGTTTCAAAAGAATGTCTTGGACTAAAACTTATTCATTAGAAATTCTGGAATTTTTTTCCCACTATCCCTGTATTTGGACAAATTTATAGTTTTGGCAACGAAGTCAGTACTTTGTTTTTAACTTAGTTAAATTCTTGAGCTGTCATTTCACATAGGTTATTTTTGTTTTACTGACCCTACTGCTGTTAGATTACTTTAACACTCCAGAGCTTTTTCCTTCCTGGAATTAAGCGTCTATATAATTATTCTCTCTATCTTTGGAAGACGTTGTTATATTTTAAGTATGGATAATAATACCTGACAGGCCCAAAACTCCTGCAGGAAATCTGCCTCTATATATATTTATTAAAAAGGCATTTTCTGTATCAGTATATAGATTTGCTCCTCAACACTGTATTCACCAATATAAATAAAGTATTTCCCTTACTAAGGTAACTATAACCCACTCCCTTTCTACTACATAATCTTTATTACATTTTATATTATGTAATTGCAATCCTGAAGTTTGAACCAAGAAGATATATAGAAAGTGGTATACCCTCTTACCTTGTTACCACCTCCTCACTGCTCTTCCTATACTGAAGAGTTTATATAAATATAAATTATAGATTGAAAACTTTTTTCTTTTTAGTTTATTTGGATCAAAGGCATGCAAGTTGTTTCATTGCAAGTCCTTTCTTTGAGGAAAAAAATAATAACTAAATAACTTCAATGGTGTAGTGGTCCAACTAGCTGTTGGTTACTTGCCATTTTTTTCATAAAATGGAAAATTAAATTATTTATATGTAACTATACTATCTTTTTCAATCCAGTAAGTATTATTTTTAGTATTATTAATATAAGGCAAAATCCAAGAAATTTTATGGTAAGTAATTGATACCTGATAGTAAATAAAATGCTAAACAACTTCAATTATAACATCATAAAAATATTATCTTAATTAAGTTTTAAATTTATATTTTAAATATATACATATTTAGATTTTATATTGTTTACATATGTATATGAATTTCATATTAAATGTATAAGATCAGTATTTAACTAGAAATTATTAGATACCATGTTAGAACAGAAGAAAAGTAAAGTTTGAGGGGCTGTTTGATTATTCAAATACAAGTCCTATATACTCACAGCCCTAATGGGCTTGTCTTTTTCACTGTTTTGGTTTGCAGTATATAACACCCTTCCTATATTGGGGAATATTTCCTGTAGTTATACATGCAGAGAGCAGTCCACCTGCCAAATATAGATGATGAAATTGCCAGATATTTACTTTCCTATTGTCTCTTGCACCCAGACCATAGACTCATAACTTGGTCTGAGTCTACAAAAAGCCATCCTATTAGTAACTGGTGATGCTAAGAATATAGGAATATCCACTCTGAGAGGAAGTGGTAACAGTTATACAGCAACATGTGAATTGTAGACAACAGAATCAGCAGAAGCAATTTCTAGTATGTGTGCTTGCAGTGTTGGCAGCAAAATGACTTGCTCAGAGCTCAGCAAAGACAACAGCAATGATTTCAAGGGTAGATGCTGGGGTGTCATTTTGGGTGAGGCTCTAGCTATCCTTCACCTGACCTTGGGTCTTCCATTAGGATGTACCTAAATTCCTTTTCCATTTCATTAGCCAGAATCCCTTTTCAGTTGCAATAAATTATGGAGGGCACGTATTGCATGGAGCACTGGGTGTGGTGCATAAAAAATGAATTTTGGAACACTGCCAAGAAAATAAAGTGGGGAAAAAAAGAACCCCAAATCTATAGTCAGTGTTCCCTTAATCAGGACTTCATGTTTTCACTGGACAAAGTCTTTGATTTCATGCTAATTTGGAGACTCAACATAATTTGCCCTTGGTTTATATTTGATACAGAACCTGCTTCAAATATTCACACATATCAGCTAAGGTTTGTTGTTGTTGTTTCCCAGAGGTATTTCTTTATGGCAAAGTCATATCAAATGCTTTCACATTATGTTGTAGAATGTACATAAAGATGTATACATATGCATTGTGTCTCTTGACTTTTGAACTATGCATAATCAAATTTTAAGTAAATAATGAGCAAAAAAAGGAAAATCAATGACTTATTATGGAATATAGTTTCTACTCAAAACATTTGGCATAATTCACTCTGGAGCAATTTACATGTCTTTTTGTCTGAAGAGATAATGTATCCTGTCATTGGCAAGTTAGAATATGAAGTGAAAAAGGCAATTACCAAGCCATCTACCACTGACTTGAAGAAATAGAAAGCAGTTTTTAAAGTAGCATACTTAAAAAGTATTTCATCTTATTTATCTTGTCAAATCAATATCTTTTTAAAAAAGGTTTTACTTATTTATTTGACAGAGAGAAATCACAAGTAGGCAGAAAGGCAGGTAGAGAGAGAGGGGGAAGCAAGTTCCCCACTGAGCAGACAGCCCAATGCGGGGATCCATCCCAGGACCCTGAGATTATGACTTGAGTCGAAAGCCACCCAGGTGCCCCTCAAATCAGTATCTTGATTTTCATTTTTAAAGTTAGTAAAATCTTAAAGACAATGTTAAACATTTTTATATGAAGGAGGAATATTGGTCATAAAAAATTATTACGCCAACAAAAATGCTAAAAAATGGTTTAGAAAAATTAAAGTTATTTCAAGATTAAGGTTTTATTCAAGAGGAGGACAGAATGTTAGTTAAAAAATTCTTTTGAAATAAAGTATATAAGGCACCTGGGTGGCTCATTCTGTTAAGTGTCTGCCTTGGGCTCAGGTCATGTTCTCAGGGTCTTGGGATAGAGCCCCACGTCAGGCTCCCTACTCTGCAGGGAGCCTGTTTCTCCCTCTCCATCTGCCTGCCTTTCTGCCTGCTTGTGCTCTCTCTCTCTCAAATAAATAAATAAAATCTTTCTTAAAAAAAGAAAAGAAATAAAGT
>PISX010018894.1:0-38923 GCA_004024625.1 Mellivora capensis
ACCTGAGCCAAAGGCAGAGGCTTAACCACTGAGCCAGCCAGGCGCCCAAGAAAGAGAATCTTAAACAGGGTTCATGCTCAGCACAGAGCCCACCACAGGGCTCAATCTCATGACCCTGAGATCATGTCCTGAGCTGAAATCAAGGGTCAGACTCTTAACTGACTGAGCCACCCAGGCACCCCCATTTGAATACTTTTAGAGATCCATTTTATATTTCCTAATACCTTTTGGATATGACTCAGTATTATTTTAATTGTGGTTAAGCTAAGGATTGCAATCTGCAACTTGGCTTCCCATGCTCTCGTTAGAGTTTACAATGCATACTTTGCACAGGTGTAGGACACCTGCAAGTGTACAGGTGAATCCAACTGCTCCCTGCCCCTTTACTTATGCTCTCATTGTCATACAACACCTAAAGTCATTATGGACTCTGAGAGGCAATGCCATAATTTTTGCTTTAAGCAACTATATCTACTATTTCCATAAATTGAGAGGAAAATGTGTTTTAAGTTTATCCAGACACATTGTCTGACATTTGCTTTTCCTTCATGTAGATCTGAGTTTTCAGTCTGGAATGAATTCTTTTCAGCTTAAAGGTCTTCCTTTAGCATTTCTTATAGTGCAAGTTTCTTAGCACCTAATTATTTCAGTTTTATTTATATGCAAATGTCTTTTGCTCACTTTTCCTTTTGAAGGATAATTTCACTTGGTATAACATTCTGATTTTATTTCTCTTTTATTCCTTGGTGCTTTAAGGATGTCATACTACTGTATTTTGGCCTCTATATTTTTAAATTCATAGTTGATAATATTTTGAACTATTGTTTTCTTGTATAGAATGTCTTGCTATTTTCTGTCTTCAAGATTTTAAGATTCATTTTTAATTCCTGCAGATTTTATTTGTGACATATTTAGTGGTGGTTTTCAATATTTATCTTGAAATTTGCTGAGATTCTTCAATCTGTAAATCTAGGTTTTTCTTCAAATTGGGGAAATGTGCCTTTTAATTGCCTTATCTGAGCATTTCTGGGTTTATATTTATCGATGGCTCTCGAGAATAGTTATGTTTTCCTCTTCTTAGTTGTCAAATAATTTTGGATTATATCCTATTGAATCACAGATGTTGTGATATACTGTATACATTTAAAATTATTTTATATTTTTTCCAAAGGCTGTCTGTTTGTTTGTATTGTGTTTTAAACCAACATTTTACTTATATTGTCCCTTATTATATTACTTTGGGGAGGTGAACATTAGAAGACAGGGAGGAATATCTTCGAGGTGTGGAGGATAGACCCAATTAGAGGTTCTGGCTTCAGGACAATTTACTCATTTCTTCTGAAAAAGGTTCAGTCTTCTATATTTCATTTGTTCCCTATTTTTCTCCCAATAGGAGAATTATTAGATACATAGAGAGGCACACCTTTCATTCATTTTCTAGGAGTAAAAAAATATCCATATTTGTGCTTTAATATATAAGTAGTTTGTCTTTCTGGATTTTGTAGCATAGCATTAATGCCAAAAAAAAAAATGTTAAGAACAGAGATTAACTTACTCATTTATTCATTTAAAGAAAACATGTATTAAAATATGTTTTGCAAAAATTTTTACCAAGGGGTACTTTGTGGTATTTATTGAACACTTAGACTGGTTTTAGGTACTAGGGATACAGCTATTTATAATGTAGTAATAAAAAGAAAAAAAAATTAAAGCAGTGATAACTACCTTTCAAAATACATTTTGCATTGTGTTTGGCTTGTTCTAGCTATATATCTACATATCTATCTGTCTGTCTATCTATCTATCTACCTATCCATCCATCCATCCATCCATCATCCATCCATAATTATCTATGTCTATATACATTCTTATACTCAAAACCCTGTAGGTAGATATTTTTTAATCCAAATTCTAATAATGAGAAAACTGACATAAAGAAGCTCATAAACTAGATGAAGCTCACACAACCAGAAGTGTCAGTACTAAGATTTAAACCTCAAAAATATATAATTTTGATGAATCTGATAAATTGAAGTTTATGATTTTGTTATAAAACTGAGGTGTATGTTTTAAATCTTTAATGTTAATTCTACTAGAAGTCTTTTCACATGGGTTTTTCATGGGACTTTTCTGTGTTACGCTGATGGGAAATGAAAATTTTTTCCTGATGTGCAAAAAAAAGGGGGGGGGAGGGCTATTTAAGACATCCTGAAATATTCTTAAACAAAATGGTAGAGGCTCTCGTATTCTCCTTTTACGCTAACCATGCTATATGGTATTTATGTTGTATGGTATTGTAGTATTATGCTTCAGGAAAATGAATTATATCATAATACATATTATTGAGTTCATAATAATGAGATTTCTTATAATAGATTGTGTACTGTGCGTGT
Organism: Mellivora capensis; assembly: GCA_004024625.1. Taxonomy (NCBI): domain Eukaryota; kingdom Metazoa; phylum Chordata; class Mammalia; order Carnivora; family Mustelidae; genus Mellivora; species Mellivora capensis. The sequence continues at coordinate 2,394 of PISX010018894.1, forward strand.
GTGAGAAAGTGAGGCAAGAAATAGAAAACAAATCTTGAAAATTCCTCTAAACATAAATAAAATTCATTAATTTGTTTTCTAATATTCCTGTGATAGTTGTAGTAATTCAAAAAGTGTTTTTCTGTACCTTGACCATAGGTCACATGCTGAGTATGCATTAGTACCTAGTATGGATCTAGATTCCATTTTCATAAAACTAAGAATGTTTCTATTCAAAACAAATGCTGAGAATAAGATCTATCAATTTTAAATAGTTGATCCTTAAACTCACCTAACTATAACCAAGAAAAAGAACTGGTTTAGTGATAGATAAAGGGAAAGCCAGATACTTTCTAAACCTCTCTTATTCTCCTACGTAATATATCTGATTTTGCTTTAAGTAGAGGAAAACATCTAAGTCTTTAAAAAATTTTCCCCACTTGACATTTCCTTTGCAGTCCGAAACAGGAATGTGATTGAAGCTATATTATCATTTGGGACGGATTTCTGTAACACTTAGTTCCTATGCTAAGGACATAAAACTGGCTTAGATGTTTTCAGGGTAAATATGTTTTTTAAATCTAGCAAAGCTCATAGGAACAGAAATTATAATTGAAAGTTTGTCTAGGTCTAGTTGATTTTTCCAACCATATTAAAGAAGTGGTTTTAAAAAGCAGTTTCCTCTCTGCTCTTCAAAATAATAATTCAAAAACAAAATGAGAACTGATCTTAGAAACTTTAAGGAAAAGTGAGTTTCCAGTCTGCTGAGAATAATAAAAGTTAACAAAGAGCCACCATTGAGAGTTTCTAGAGTCTATTCATGATCTTATAAACCTAAAAATAGTAGGACTTAAGTAATACGAACCCAAATCACCTTAGGTTCTAAAAGACAATTATAATAGAAAATCATAAACTTTTCTGATCTTTTAAATTCCCTTCTCTGTGAATTGATGTATCTTCCATGAAACATGTCCATGGTCGGAGGCGGTCATACCAAGGATTTCAAAGAGTTGTCATAGGTATTGATTATGAGATACTGGCAGATATTGAGAGAGAGTTAAGACCCTTCCCTCTGAAAGAATTCCTGAGGTGGGTCTAGGAAAGTGGCCCATTAAACAGTTCCATGGAGAAACCTGTGTTTTGGAAGACAGTTGGGCGCACTCACTGGTTACGTGAGGTTTGGAGTGCACATCCTTTGCAATTTAGGCAATAAAGCGGGCATGTTCTTGGAGAGACTATGCAAGTTAGAGGTCTCACTTATTCTTAAAAGGCAGTTTTGTAAAATCTCCATTGATTTTGAAACAGCTATACAATAGCAATTCCATAATAATAATTTTCTGTGGCTTTCACCAGTTATCACATTATTTCATCTCATCTGTGAATTCATCCTTCAGTACCAGCTCTATGTTAGTCTATTGGACTCTATGCATTTCTCCTACACAGTGACCACTACATAAAGCTTGGTCAGAAGAGGGCACAGTAGTGACACCATAGAAGGAAGAGGGTTTTTTGTTTTGTTTTGTTTTGTTTTTCCCTGCCCTGGGAAAGTGAGCTTTGTTCTAGTGAAATTTGTTTTGATGTTACAGGATTAGCTAATAGGATGCGTGGATGGGACGATGATGTCAAGTGGTGCACTGCCCCATCCATACACCCAGAGGGGGTAGTCCCATAGTGATATCATAACCTTGACCTGGGCTTGGAAATGCCTGCCCACAAAGACACCTGGTGCTTCAGGACTCCTCCTTAAGCAGTATGCGGACTCCCTCTGGGAAACCTCCCACAGCTTGACTTGCCACACCCCTGAGAGCTGTAGCAGCTTGTGCTCAGCTGCAATCCAGAGGTTGGTGTTCTGTGTCTCACAGAAGGGACGTGACATACTCTTGGTCTTACATTCTCAATAGCACCCCAACTACAATGGCATGCCTGCCGACAGGCTCATGTTGCTTACATCCTGACCGTTTTCTTCCTGCTTATAAATGACCATGGCCCAGCTCTGGCCTAGGAACACCAATAAACTTCTCTACAATCCATTGGACAGAAATCACACTTCCTTTCTCCAGTGAGGTCTAAACCACACCTTGGGAGGTGGCTCCACTTTCAACTTTGTCCTCCTTGGGTACTCTTTCTCATCCCTAGGGAACACTTAAGAGCTCTCTTCATATCCTTGTCATAACTCTTCTGGTTCAATAATTCTTCATATTTACTTCCTCTCCTCAAATTAATGAGTGATGTCTCTCTCCTGATTGGGCCCTGAATTAACAATGTTCTAAAAAGATCTCTAGCTCTTATTCTCTAGAGAGGCATCATACTACAGTAGAAATATCTCCTAGTTTGCCACCCACAACTCTCACACTGGATTTATTGCTTACCAGTAGAATTATTCATGGCCTCTTATGAAGCTCTCCTACCCTCATCCTTACAATCTACAAAGGTGAGAAGATTGAACAATTTTAGGGATGTATAATGCCAACACAGTGATTGTTACATAGTATGTGCTAAATAAATGATAGATAACATATCAGCTAAAAATTCTTAAATGCGAGCCAAATTGAAAGAAATAAAATTCTAAAGAGGTCTTTATACCATAAAGAGTTATGTTGAATCATAACTATAAGAAGTATACTCTCCCTAATCATCATAGCTACTATGGATATGAGATTTCTCTTAAATCTCAAACCTACCACTATTTATTAAAGTGTTTTACAAATGCCACCCGGACTGAATTGAAAAACAAATGATTCTGAAATTTTCTTGTGACCTTGTAAGTATACTAATAGAAAAAACACAATAATATCAACATGATAGTATCAATTAAAAAAATAGAGGATTCTGGAAATTTTACGCTTTCATTTGAATGAAGCCTGAAAATAATTTTTGGACAATGTTGGGTGAGAATGACTATTACAAACAAAATATCCTACAAACATAATTGGCCAAACTTTGAAGAAGTCTCACAGTTATTTATTGGAAAATCTGAAATAAGAATGCTGCTTTTCTGAATCTAATTCAATTTGTTTTTAGACAGACTCTGACATAAGAGTGATTATGAAATAATGCTCACTATTATGGATGATTATAATGTAATTTTCCACTTGGATACTCTTCTTTTAAAGATTCTATTTACTTATTTGAGAGAGAGAGAACACGCATAAGTTGGGGTGAGGGGCAGAGAGACAAGCCAACTCCAGGCTGGGAGTGGATAGAGCCTGACGTAGGACTCGACCCCAGGACCCTGAGATCATGACCTGAGATAAAGTCAGACACTTAACCAATGAGCCACCCCAAAGCCCCTTGAATCCTCTTTGTAGAATAAATTATACTGTTGTTTTAAATGATAGGTTATAGCTGAAGTCATATCTACATAAAGGTTCTAGAACATCAAGGTCCAAGAAAATGAAAAATCTTTTTTTAAAACTTTTATTGGGTATAACTAAAAATAAGATATACTCCAGAAATATGGATTATACAACATATGGCCAAATTAAATTTGGATAATTACTAGCTTGCTAATTGAAATATATTTTTATTATTCTACTGCCAACATTTTTGGCTCTGGGATCTATCAATCCCAAATATAATAGTGTTCTTATCAATATTATTCTATGTTTTCTGATTTTCTTCCCCTACCTCCCAACTATGCTGCCCTGAATGACTATATTCAATATAAAGAGATATTAGAGAACTTAAACTTTAGATGTAATAATTTTTCTACATGAAGAAACAGAGATGAAACGGTAAAAGTAAAAATTACTGACTAAAAAAACCTTCCAATTCATAAATATATGTTTAATTTGAGAAGAACATTTTATCCAAGAGAAGATTTTGAATAAAACTGAAATGCTAAGAAAAGGAATTACAGAAGTAAACCTGCATGGACAGGAAGACAGATTGGATGATTCTCCTGTGACTGATTTCCCTGAAAGTAAAGTTATGTAAATAAAGGAAAAGAACTTTGGGATGAAATCCAACTACTCTTCATAGTCGTTAATTCAACATAGTGAGAATTATGTGAGTGGCAGTTTGGAATAGTGAAATAGTGGAGACTTTAAACTAAGAAAGGTTTGGGTTCACCCTCTCTCTTGCTGAATCCTGTTTTTTGTTATTCATTTATTGGGTTTTTTCACAGACTGTACAATGAGGGTATTACAAGCAAAGTAAGAAGCCTCCTTCTTATGCTCTCACTTCCCCTGCTTGTGTCCCCTCTATCACATAGAGTCTCTCTCTATGAAATAAATAAATAATCTTAAAAAAAAAAAAGAATACAGGTATCCCTTATTTGGGGCACCTGGGTGGCTCAGTTGGTTAAGCCACTGTCTTCAGCTCAGGTCATGATCCTGGAGTCCTGGATCAAGTCCTATATTGGGTTTCCCCTGCTTTTTGGGAAGCCTCTTTCTCCCTCTCCCTCTGCCTCTCCCCCTGCTTGTGCTCACCCTCTCTCTCTCAAATAAATAAATAAAATCTTTAAAAAAGTAAAAAAAAATTTAATAAATATAAAGTAGAGCATCAAATCTGATACATTTTTTAGGCTTCCAGATCAGAAGAAAAAAAATAAGAGGCAGAATTACTATTATTAGAAACATTGGTCTCTACACTAAACATACATGATTTTTCTTTTTAAGTTGTAAATTGCTAGAAAAATGTTAGCTCCCATTATAAAGATATTTCATTGTCTTGTAGAATGTCACCATCATAAGGTACCTGAAAATCCAAAAGCAAAATAATTAGTGAAATGCCCATTAATCTATCTGTGGTTTTAAAAATAATGGAATAGCATAAGTATGGTGGTCACAGTTCTCTCCCAGAGAGAACTAGATTTGTTTTAGAGATAAACTAATAAATATGTCATGACTTTCATTTCTTTCAGTTGCTTTGGAATCATTTGAAATTTGAACAGGTACATATAATAGAGACAGAGGAAATAGAATGACATTAGTAACTGCTCTTTCCCAAATCCTAAAGCTCTTTCTTGTGTCTATTTGACAAGACTTCAAAATTATGCCTCAAATAGGGATCTATGGCTTATGAAAAACCTAGATTCATTCGTTCATCCATTCAACTCATATTTATTAACTCTGCACCTTGTGCCATATATTGGAGATACAGCACTGCCAGAAGCCGGGGTCCCTACCAGCATAGAGCTTGCGTTCCTGGACTGGTGGTAGGGGAGAAGATGGGCAGTGGGTCAAAACAAAAACAAAAACAAAAAACAAAAAACAAGATAAAACTCTCTCAAGCATATGAACACTAATAGGAAAAGAGGTTGTACAGCATTCTTCACTTAATCAGAAGCAACTGAATGAAATAAAATCTCTTTAAACATCTAAGAACACAGAAAACACTGGTACATCTTGTTTCCCTTATAAATCCAAGGCACTGAGCTGAAAAGCCTCTTTACTGTAGAGTCAGTCGGTCTATCCTTTTCAGCCTTGCTCAGTCAGAATTCTTTCTCATAAATATGTTACAGTATTGCCAGCACATGTATTCTCTTATTGTCTTCCAGTGATGTGATAAAATAAGAAAGAATTGCCTTGTAATAATGTGCATTGTTCAGTCTAGGGTGACATAAGATTGGCATCAAGTTCTTTCGTTCATCATTAAATGCCTCTTCCTACACTCTAACATCTGGAATAGGGTGGAAACTTTTAGGCAGCTTTATGGAAAGATACACCTCAATGAATATTTGCATATTTCTCACTGCTAAGGAGATCACTGCTAGCAGAAAATTTCAATTGTAATAATACTCCAAATTTTATATAGGTGTGTCTTGCATACAGTAAGAATTTGAAAGATTTTAAGAGTAGTCAGTAAAAATATATTATATGAAATATTGGGAAGAGTAGTCTTCTCCAAAGATGAGGTTGACTGCAAAACCAGATTACTCATCACCTTTTGTTTTGTTTTTTAATCCTAAAATAAAATCTATACTGAGGTATTTATCTGAAAACTGAAGTCATTTGATGCAAAATTTCCTTTTATGGCCAAGATAGCACAAAAGATGATTATCCAGAGTACTATGGATATAAGAGGAGGAATCTGAATGATACAACTATATGTAAACTAAAGATATTCTACTCTAAGAATACTGTTAGCTCATCACTTTTGAGAGTGATAGGAGCTTAGTTCAGAGACACAAGAAAAAATTTAACGTTAAAAATTTCAGCATGTAATGTATATCACAATATAACTATCTACATAAAATCATACCCACATGGGTGTAAAAAGAATCTTTAAATGAAACAATGGACTTTCTTATATTTTTTTCCTCAATGCTTTAAATAGAACCTTGACTACTGAAAAACAAATGTTTCATTTTTATGACAAAAGTATTGTAGCTTTGCCAAATAGATTGTCCTCTAGATAATAAAGACTCAAATAAAACACAGACAGAAGGGCGCCTGGGAGGCTCAGTGGGTTAAGCCTCTGCCTTCGGCTCAGGTCATGATCTCAGGGTCCTGGGATCGAGTCCCGCATCGGGCTCTCTGCTCGGCAGGGAGCCTGCTTCCTCCTCTCTCTCTGCCTACTTGTGATCTCTCTCTGTCAAATAAATAAATAAATAATATTTAAAAAAAACAAACACAGACAGAAAATTGATTTTGTAAATAAAACACTAACATTTCAGCCTTTGATACCTTAAAATATTAACTATCAAGTGATGTTTCATTTGAGAGTGTCTATCTTTGTCTATCTTTGTCTATCTTTGGGTTAAAGTTAACGCAATTCCTATATCATCAAAGTTTACATGAAGCCACTGTCAAAGTAGATGGGATCATTTTTACTACATTCACTATTCAAACAATGACGTGTCATTCACAGGATAAGATAACCCTTAGCTACATTGTATTCAGTTTAATGATTAAGTAGAATACTGTAGACATTATAATTTAACAAAATTTGCAAATTGCATGTTTAGATTAATTCAAAAATAGGGAAAAATATAATCAAAGCTGTATGTTCCTTTTTATAAGGTTTCCTCACTTGGACGATACAAACTTCTCCTGAAATTGGGTTAATACCAGATTTTGAGTTGAGCAATGACAGGCGGATATTCCCTCTACCTGAGGCATTTAAGTGGTCACAAGCCATATTCTTCTATATTCATCATCTCTGGGATATTTTGAGAAATAAAGTTTTCTTCCTCTGCTTTACATTATATGTATATTTCAAGATTCCATCAGTGTGCCTAGTAACTAGATTGGTGTTTCAAATATCTTTGATTTGGGGGAAAAAAAGGCTGACGTGTATTGAAATCATAAAATAAATGTAATTCTAACAAATCTTGTGTTTTTCCTGACTCACAAAAAATTGAAAATATGTCTTCCAGGAAAATAAAATTCTAAGGTGGAGCATAACAAAATCAAACTTAAGATAATTCTTATCTTAAGGTTTATTTTGGACTTCTTGGTGAAACTAATGAGATAGATATAGATATAGTTATGGATATAGAGATATATAGATGATTTTTCTGACATAGGAAAGACAAAGCTGCAGTCCCAAATGAACCCTGAAGTCCCAGTAGAACAAAACAGTGAGCACTGATTTCTTGCTCTCACTGTGGTCAGATCTGGGTCCAGCAGCTCACTAAGCCGCTCTCCTTTAGTCAGTGACTCGGGTTTTCCACTCCTTCTACCCTGTGACTCAGCCATCACTGGATCTTTTTCTTCCAACTTTGAGAACTGCAGACAGTACCATTAGGGACATCATGTTCCATATGTGACAGCTAGCTCTGGAAGTGGCTTATATCATTTATACCCATGTTCCATTGCCTGGAACTAGTGCCATGGTTCCAATCTCCATGCAAGGTCAGCTGGGAAATAAGTTTCCTGTGGCCCCAGGTAGAGGAAATGGGATTGAGCATCTAATTTGTGCCTGCCAAAGTGCCTATCATATTTAAAAATTCAAAAAAATTGTAATCTATAGCACCCATTTAGTCGATCACGGGGCCAAGTTCAGGTTATCGATGCTTCAAGAAAATTTCAATAAAAACAGGAAAATGTACATATGAATGCATGTGCATGTGTGTGTGTTTCTAATGGCATTAGACTACAAATAGATCTACTTTATTCTTTTAAAATAACCATAAATTATTACCTGTAACAGTCGATCATTTCTTCTATCTTTTCAAATTACAAACACCAGTTAGAAACATCCTTGAATGTATTTTTTTCATGTTGATTTTCAAATGTAATTTTAGGTTTACCTTCTTGGTCTAATGATATGCACATACTAAAATTTTGTAAATATTCCCCATTTTCTTTCCAGGGAAGTTACACCAGTTAACATCTCCTCCAATAATTCATGATGTGCCTATTTCCTCAAACTAGTCTAGATGACATTTTGTGTCATCAAATGACTTCCATAATAGATACAATTATGTATTTATAATTTTTAAAAATATTTTATTGATTTATTTGACAGAGAGAGATCACAAGTAGGCAGAGAGACAGGCAGAGAGGGGGCGGGAAGCAGACTCCCCACTGAGTAGAGAGCCCAATATGGGGCTCGATCCCAGGACCCCGGGATCATGACCTGAGCCGAAGGCAGTGGCTTTAACCCACTGAGCCACCCAGGCACCCTTGTATTTATAATTTATCTTTGAATTGGCATTATAAAATTATGACCAATTTTATCATTTTTCATGGGTATATTAACAATTGATTTCTTCTTGAAAATTAATCTATGTGGTTTGCTTATTTTCCTATTAAGTTTTTGAACATTTCCTTATTGTTTTCTCTACTGAGTAGATGTATATTCTCTCTAATCCTACACACATGCATATATGCACATAGATATAACTGAATACTTTTATTCAATTGTTGATTGAGTTGTAAATAACCTTTATTAAAGAGTATTAACCATTTTTGTGCCCTATGTGTAACTTTTTTTCTATTTTGTTGTTTTAGATATAATTTTATTTACGGTTTCTTGACCTGCAAAAATGTTTAATCATTTTGAGAATTTATCAGCATTTTCTCTATATGCCATTGGAATACTGTGAGCCGAATAAAAAACAACAACTTTCTTGCCCCAATGTTTTTCTTTCAGTGATATGTTCCCTTGTAGTATCTTTATGATTTAATATAGTATTTTAAAATTGACTATAAAGATATCAAAACTGAATTATAGAATAAGGGAATTCTGGAGGTATCTTCTCACAACTAATTTTAAGGAGCCTTTTATTTTATTATAAATATACCCTTCTGGGTCTGTCTTGACTTTCTATTCTCCTTGCTGAGCTCTTCATTTACCAGCACTAAGTTGTTTGGTTATTATAACTCTGCAATGCATTTAATGTCTGGTAAATGAGTCTCTGCTCACTAATCTTACTGTTTAGGGTTTTGTTCACTGTTCTTTAAATTTTTGCTACAAAAGAAAACCACAAATGACAATTTTATTTATCATATCATTGTGCATATTAAATTGGAAATATCACATTTGGAATAAAAAATTGTGAAATTACTGTGTTGAAATGTTAGAAATAATTTTAAAATAGACCATATTTTGTGAAATCTGGATGTAAACTTTATGAAAGCTTGTACATATGCAAATGTTGTTGTATATTCTGCTCCAATATCCCACAAATCTTTCCACACCAAAATATACTAATTTTTAAAATCCAACTTCTAGGGGTGCCTGGATGGCTATGTCAGTTAAGCCTCTGACTCTTGGTTTCAGCTGGTAGTGGTCTGGTGGTCATGGAATCCAGCTCTTCAGCAGGCTCTGTGCTTTGTGCAGAATCTACTTGAGATTCTTTCCACCACCCTCCCTCTCCCTCTGCTCTTCCTCCTGCTCACAGGAGCTCTCTCTTGCAAACAAACAAACAAATTAATTAATTAATTAAAAATGAAAAACAAAGTACAATGTCTATTTCTTTAAAGTGGTTATATCTTTTATGCTCACTCTAATAACTACTTGTGTTTTTTTTTAACCTAGCTAATATATTACAAATGATTTCTCCTATTTTCATTTTGTTGGGATAATATATGAAATCCCTTTTCCTTAAGACAATTGTTTTCCTTTTCAGAATATGTTTGCGTTCCTCTATATTATATCTTCAGTTTAGTATTTCATGAACAACCTCATCTTTCATTGGCCTTTATTAAAGATTTGTCAGCAAGGCAACTCTCTTCTGGTTAGCTCTCTTTGATATAGGTACTACTGAGTACAAAGACAATGTAATTGTTATTCATCAGGAAGCTTCCTTATTTCCCTTAGGTCTCCAGATCCTCTTCGTAGAAAGTCTTCTTCCTATTTCTGTCTTCCTGTCCCTTCTCTACCTCTTTTATTCATTTTTGTCATCTAGCAAGGGAATTACACGGGCTCAGTATTTAATGCTACAAAATGATTTCTTTACTTTCATTAGGGTATTTTTCTCAAAAAATAAGTAAAAGGAAAGTAAGAATGTCATAGATTATTTTTCTTCTTCCTTTCTATGGTGGAAAAGTGGAGAGAAAAAAGACATAATAATATTATAATAAATATGAAAATACCCTTAAATATAAAAGTAGGGAGAAAAAATAGGAAGCCTTTATGATAATATTTAGCTTCATGAGAATTCTTTACTGTGGTTAGGGTTATAGTCCTTGGTATCTCAGGTTCTGAACATCAGGACAGAATGGATGACAATTTTTCAATGAAAAGCATTGGTGGACTTGAGATTGCAGAGATTAATATTAATATTAATAATTTTTGTAGATATACATTTACAGAGGATGCTGTATCTATTTCCTACTCCAGCTATGATGAAGGAGGCCTTATAATAACTCACTGCTATTCCTTTCTCTAGAAAATTACCCTGAACTTTCACACTGAGAGGCTCTGTCACCTTACCACCCTTCCAAAAGGGGAGGGCTGACCCTTGCTGGAAACTGACAAGCTTAGTTATTATAAGAATCTTATAGTCCCCTTGCCTAAAGGTTGGACTAACACTGTGAAATTTAGCTTCAGAGCTTCCCATGGGCTCAATCTAAAACTGTTCTCCAACTGGGGCTATATCCTCGCTAGACCTCTTCCCCCTCTCAATCTTCCCCCTCCCAATCTTCTTGCCCTGAATCTACTTTTCCTGAGACCCATACCTGATTAAACACAAGGGAAACTATGAAAGACAGTTCCTTTTGAGGCCTTCAGTGAACCCATGCCTTCTTTAGTTATGCCCTACTACATTGACTTTGAGCTTGACCTGTTGTCTAGCTTTGGTTGATACAAACCATAATATAAAGAGAGGTTTGATAAGCCTTCACACATTGGAATATGTCATCTTTGAATGTTTCTTCTTGGAACCCAGTTGTTCTGTTCAAGAAGTCCAGGCCACATGGAGAAATCAAGTGGAAAAGAAATGAGGCATCTTCAAAAGCTTCCCGTGAGCTCAGAGCAGCCAGCCAGTACCAACTACCAACCACATGCAGGAGCCATCTTGGATTCCAAGTTGTCAAGTGACACCACAGGAAGAAAAAGTCCACCTGTTTAAGCCCAGAAAACCCAGAGGATAATGAAAAATATTAAAATAGTCACTGTTTTGTGTATGTGGTCCAGTTTCAATATTTTGCTTGTGGCTGTCCAATTTTCCCAGCACCAATTGTTGAAGAGACTGTCTTTTTTCCATTGGATAGTCTTTCTTGCTTTACTAAAGATTAGTTGACCATGTAGTTCAAGGTCCATTTCTGAGTTCTTTATTCTGTTCCATTGGTCTATGTCTGTTTTTATGCCAGTATCATACTGTCTTGATGATTATAGCTTTGTAATACAACTTGAAATCAAGAATTGTAATTCTTCCAACTTTGGCTTTCTTTTTCAACATTACTTTGACTATTTGGGGTCTTTTCTGGGTCCAGACAAATTTTAGAATTGTTTGTTCCAGCTGTATGAAAAATGTTGATGGTATTTTGATAGGGACTGCATTGAATATGTAGATGCTTTGGGTAGCATACATATTTTTTAAAGTATTTTATTTATTTATTTGACAGACAGAGATCAGGCAGAGAGGCAGGCAGAGAGAGAGGAGGAAGCAGGCTCCCTGTGGAGCAGAGAGCCCGATGCCGGACTCAATCCCAGGACCCTGGGATCATGACCTGAGCTGAAAGCGTAGGCTTTAACCCACTGAGCCACCCAGGCACCCCACCATAAGAGACTCTTAACTTTAGGAAACAAACTGAGGTTTGCTAGAAGGGAGGAAAGGGCTGGAAGGATGGGGTAACTGGGTGATGGGCACTAAGGAGGGCACTTGAAGTAATGATCCCTGAAAGTTGTATACAACTGATGAATTACTATATTTTACCCTTGAAACTAAAAGTACAATATATGTTAATTAAATTAAATTCAAATAAAAATTTAGAAAATAAATAAGTAAAATAAAATAGTCACTGTTTTAAGACACTAAGCTTAAGAATGATTTATTACATAGTAATAGACAACTGAAAAAGAACGCAACTTAAAAAAATCACAAAATTTGAACAAATGGGTTCATAATGGACTATTTTCTTTATCCTGTGGTGGAAACTGTACAATTGCTCCCCTGTTATCCTGTAATAAATCCTCCTAATGACCAAAATTCATATATATTCATCTCTTTTGCATAGGGCTGACTAGGTGTCCTGATTTCCCTTTTCCACTACTGCTTGCCAATCAATTCACTGAGTCATGCTAGATTATGACAGTGCATTTTCTCACTTAATGTCTAAAACCTGAAATTATTTGTATTTCAAAGCATCTTGGTGTGAGTCTGAAAAATGAGCAATAAGGTATATACTAGTTGCAATGTAAAGTGGTTATCAAATGCATATTTCTTATGGATGGTGAGTACTAACTATTGTAGTTCCGACGTGGTCAGCTTCACTTCTAAAATGGGATATACTGGTCACATCTTTATATTTGATTAAACAACAAAGGCTTGGTACTTGGAACTATATGTATATATATATATGTATATATATATACACACACACACATAGATATATACATATATATACCTATATATATATATATAGAGAGAGAGAGATATCTCTAGAGATATATATATCTCTATATATCTTTATCTATATATAGACATATCTATATATAGATACATATATCTATGTATATATATAAAGATTTTATTTTATTTATTTATTATTTATTTATTTATTTATTTATTTATTTATTTGAAAGAGTGAGAGAGAACGTGAGAGCAGAAAAGGTCAGAGGAAGAAGCAGACTCCCCATGGAGCTGGGAGCCCGATTCGAGACTTGATCCTGAGACTCTGGGATCTTGACCTAAGCTGAAGGCAGTTCCTTAAACAAATGAGCCACCCATGTGCCCAGAACAAGCTATATTTTTTATTAAACTCATCTTAAATTTATTTTCTATATTATGCAATGTTATACCTTACCATTTTTAGGACAGTAAGTCAGTCATATGTATATTTTCTGTTTCTTAGGGAACTATTCAATACTTAAAAAAAAGATCATCCCAATTACATTAAGAATTCTAATAAATTTATGGATCTCCATGAAAACACATTTTAATATACAAATACATGCGTATAGTCATTTATTGCTCATAAACACACAATGTATGTATGTGCACATATATGTATACAAAAATAAATAAATATTAAGAAGCTGATAAGCATTCTTTTGCTACCTCGTACAGCAATTCCTTGTTTTCTAAAAGCAACCCCACCATATCTAAATATATCTAATGTGTTACCTAATATATGGGGAGCGGATATAGCCCGGAAAGCTCCAGTAACATTTCTAATCTACACATCTAAACAATGAACAACAAACGATCACAGTAAAATTGTGCACAAGCATTAACTTGTACTAAACCCACTCTACTGCTTACGAACAAAGACTGTACTGTGAGATCCTTTCTTAAACAGAAGCTGAAGGAGTAAACAGGTCTTTAGACATATTTTTCCCCCGACAAAGCTTCTGTTACATTATCTTGTCAACTTGTATGAAGTTCAGATGGATCAATACTTACTTGGTGAGTTCTAAGGAACACCTGGCCCTCCGGGAGGTGACATGTTAATTACACAGATAGCATTCTTTTTCTTAATGTACACATGCTTAAATGTTAGTGCTTCTTTCGGATTCTTTAGTCTCTGTTTTAATACTTTCATGACCTTGAGGCTAAAGCCAGCCAAGGAAGCTAGGAGAATGTGCTAATTTTGGAAATGTTCATATGACATTTTGGCTAAAGAAAAAGAAAATGCAACTTTCCCTTTGATCTCATTTGACCTTTTTGTATTCCTAGCTTACCACCTACATATGATGTCTGTTTCTGAGTGTTAGTATCGATATTTTGTGACTTAGTTCAGTTTTTAGAAAATATGGCAAAAGGCCATATCTAGTAGTGGACTTGTACTTTAGTGATTTCCTAAGCAGGTGTGTCAGATTTGGCTAATTTACAGATCTTCACGACAGAAGCAGTCCAGAATCAGTAACCACAACTCACCATGACAAAAAATCACCTTTGGTGGGATAGGAAAGCATTTGCTGCCCCTGTTAGCAGCACCAGACAGAGAAGGGTCCTGACCTTCAATTATTGATTAAAATGTTCTTTGATAGGTATGATCGATGGAGATTTTATAAATAATGCAAACACATTTGGGGGTCTCCATGCACTTATTTTCACACTCACTTCTAATCTTTTCTTTTTTTTTTTTCTGGTCAGAGCTAATTTTATTCCAAAAAAAAAATGTGAACACTTATTCTAAAAGGGAAATTCATAATACTAAGCACTTAAGTAAACACGTATTTACTTTTACATATGTAATTTACTTTTGGTTTTGAAGGTGGTTTCCACATTCCCCTCCTATCATAGGCAACAAATGATAAAAATACAGAAATAGGGGGAAAATTAGCTATCTATATTTTGTTCAGCATAAAGGATATTGGTCCTTTTTGTTAATTTGTTCCTGTATTTATCCTTTGTTACTTTGGGAAAGTTACCTAGATGTTATAGTTATATGTTGGGTCCTTGTCCTGCTTTTTAAGATTCTTTTTAGAAACACAAAGATAACCTTATTCCAAATAAAATGTACAATTTATTGTTTTTAAAGGGGAAAGTAGCTTTCATACCCTTACAAAGAATACATAGTTATGTATAATATGTACATTGCCTATATAGCATAGAGACCATCTATGATTAAGTATACATGTAATAGAGAACATAAGCCTTTTATCTACATATTTGTGTCTATTTGATTATTTTTTCTTATAAACATGTAGAAATATATCTCAATCTATAGTTTAAATGCACATAGATACACATATATACATATTTATGATATCAAAAGATGCAATGATAAATGGTAAACAAAATGAATTTTTATTATTCTCTTCACAAATATGTGATCACAAAGAAATATTTTAAATGTATTATATTTGAATAAAAAGCTTTTTTTCTTCTTAAAATAGGAATGCTTGACTCAGTACTAGAGTTTGACATTATTGTTTTTGCTACTTTGAAACTTAAACTCTTCTCTACACTTAAAAATAGCAATTTCATCCACTTTTATTGTGGCTTATGAACATCAAACATCAAAGTTTATGTGATAAAAGTAGGGACTCTGTGATGTGGCATCTTATATTGTAAGAAGGGAACCTAGAAACAAAATACTTAGTTTCTTGGATTGAGATAAAACAATGCTTAAGTTCCTTGACTGTCTCAATTAATTTAGAGTCATTGTGGCTCAACAGAATTTAAAACATATTTGTTTTGTCTCATGACTTTTTTGTAAGATTTATATATTTTTGGCAAACATATCTCTATTTTTTTATTCATTAAATTATTTCATTACACTATTCAGCACTTAATTTCAACACATAATTTCTAAGAAGGTGGTCCTTTAAGAAAGCAGTGCCCTCACTTAATCCCACATCCCTTTTTCGACCTTGGAAATAAGAGTAAACCATTTTTTAAAATCATATAATCCAAAGAAAATAGAACGTGACGTTAAAACTGATGTTTAATCATGTCAACGGTACTTTGCAAATGAAAAATCCTGAAAACCTCACTTAAACTTTCTGAGATTCAGTTTCCCAGGTTACAGAATCCCCAAATGGTGATAAAAATATACAGCACATGTTTTAAAATGTTACATTTGTTTATCCTTGGAAATTTCCATCGCTCTTCTGTTTCATCAGAAATAAAATACTTTCTTTTGCCTTTTTTAAATTGGAAAATTTGTATTCTAATCCCTGGAATTCAAAGAAGTAATGGTATAGAGGATGTCACTTTTCTATCAACACTGCTAAAGCAAGAAGTTATAGATCAGGTTTTTTCATGATTAATATCACTAATAATTGATGATATGTGAATTAAGGGAATGTAATTACATTAACAATTAATTAAAGCAATAATGTTCTAGGTTAGAATGAGATATATACTCATGAAAAACTAGCAAAAGCTTGTATTTATGCAACACTTCTAGAAAATATTTTATCAGTAAATGTCATGGACCATCAAAGAGCCTGTATCCTTTATCTTCCCTACTGTAGCCATCATGATTCTACTTCAAGGAAGCTATCCTAATAAAACAATTAAGTATACAAAGATTTTGTAAAATGATATTTATTAGAATATTATGACTCCCCAAATTTAGAAACACAAGTTATCAAACATAACTGGATTATGAACATAAATGATGGTCCATCTATATACTACACATTTACTTGTCACCTAAAATGTTTTCCTCCCAAAATAGATGCTTATGGTACAGTGTTAAGTTAAAAAAAAAGTTTGCAAGACCATATATATATATATATATATATATATATGGAACTAATATACCTTTGTTACACTTTACAAAAAAGGAAAATGACCAAAACCACTCTAGGCATTGATATTTTTTTTCTCTATTAATACATGCTAATTATAATGGCAGTTGACATAAAAATTTCTTTCTGCTAAGCTTCATATGATACTGCAATTATATAATCTTCTATGTTTTGTTTTGTTCTGTTTTGTTTCTCACTGTGAATCATTTCCAGCCAATTCTAGACATAGCAATTCTACAAAGGTCTTCCAACCTCAACATAGAGGCACAAATGACCTTAATACTTTTCCAAAAGTCAAGTAACAACTACTCATTCTCCAAACCAGAACAGCCACTTCTCAGGGTCGATACCAGTTTAGTTCTCCTAATTCCAGATGATAGAGTTTCAGCAATCCCTTTCCCTACATAAGGGAATATGTGAATATGAGATTTCAATGATTGCAAAGATTTTTTAAAATATTTTATTTATTTGAGAGAGAAAGAAAGCCAGTGACAGAGCAGGAGGGGGAGAGAAGGGCAGAGGGAGAGGGAGAAGCAGACTCCCCACTGATTAGAGAGCCCTATGTGGGGCTCAATCCCAGGACCCCAGGATCATGACCTGAGCCCAAGGCAGATACTTAACCTATTGAGCCACCCAGGGGCCCTTGCACAGTTTTGATGAGATCTGGTCTAGGAGAAGTTGGGAGGGTCCAGTCTCACCTGTTGAAATCTTGGTCACCCCTTCTTTGTAACGCATGGGTGCTAAGACTTCCCTCACAGATGCAGGGCTTCCTTTATGCATACTTTCCTTAGATCAGTGTTTGCCAGACTGTGCTGCATATAGGAGTCACCTGAGGGTCCTGTAAAGCCTCCATCGCCTGGCTTCCACTCCCACATATTCTGATCTCATTGCCCTGGGGTGACAGTTGGGTCGATGCCCAAGGAGTTTCTAAAGTTCCCTAAGTGATGCTAGTGCACAGCAGAGTTTGAAGTTGGAAGGAGGTGTAATTAGATGCTGACCCCCAACTATCCTTACGTGATATGGAAGGCAGAAGAAAGACAATACAAGATATCAACAAATACGTGATTATTTAAAGCAAGAGAATTCCCGTAAAATCTTCTGTTCAATTCTGCAAAGTAGAAGGGACTACTCCTTTTATGGATAATAGAAGTCTACCTGAGAGTATATATGGGAAATTGTATTTAAATTAACATAGAAAGAGGTGGTATTTTCCCGTTTCCTGCTTTAAACTGTGCATAAGTGGGGCACCTGGGTGGCTCAGTCGGTTAAGCATCTGCCTTCGGCTCAGGTCATGGATCTCAGGGTCCTGGAATTGAGCCCCACAAAGGGTTTCCTGCTCAGTAGAGAGCCTGCTTCTCCCTCTCCTTCCACCCCTCTTCCTGCTTGTGCACTCTCTCTCTCTCTCAAATATATAAATAAAATCTTTAAAAACATAAAATGTGCATTAGTAATGCATTGAAGATGAATATTTTTTACCACCCTTCCCAATTTTTTATTACGATGAAATTGTACCTGTATTAATCTTAGATGTAGTGGTTAGTAGCTATGTTGAAATTTAATATTTACTTCTTCTTCCACCCCCTAAATATGAATATATTCCAAAACATTTGTCCTTAACCATCTTTTTCAGTTCCTTTTGCTTCAGTAACTACCTAATATAAACTTATGGCCTCAACTAATACCAGGAATTGGATGACAACTCCAGTCTGACCTGCCTCCCAGGGTCAATCGCACGGTGTCACCTGTGTGTTGGTACCCTAGAAAGTGAAGGTATCTCATTGCCAACCGATCCCATGTGAGTTCCTATTTATCACATCTGACCATTCCTTTCTCTATGATTTCCATAGCTATTAATGACATCACCATCTCCCCAGTGACTCAGATCTTGAACATTGGCATTTCTTGGGGCTCTTCACCCTTCTCTTCCTTCTAAAATCCGGCAAGTTCTTTCCATCCCCTTCCATCCCCTTCATTCTTCTCTCATCTTGCTGATATTTGCCCAGCTGGACCAGTCACATATCTCACATTAAACTAGAATATATGGGGCTCAGTTGGTTGAGAGTCTGCCTTTGACTCAGGTCATGGTCCCAGAGTTCTGGGATCGAGCCCAGTGTCAGGCTTCCTGCTCAGCGGGGACCTGCTTCTCCTTCTCCTCCCTGCTTATCTCTTACTATCTCTGTCTCTCTCTCTCTCTCCCTCTGATAAACAAACAAACAAACAAACAAATAAAATCTTAAAAAAATAAAATAAAAAATAAACTAGAGTACACAACAAGGACACATGGACAGGAGCTGTTACTGACCTTGGAGATCTAAAAAACTTACAGATACAGACAAAAAATGATTATGCAATAATCATTGCAAAACTAAAAAAAAATTATTCTCAAAAATTCAATTCTTTCTGGGCCAACATATAAAAATGATTAAGGCATGACTTTGTCATTGGGGAAAAAGATGAAATAGATGAGCACAAAGATAAAAACAGTAATAAAATTAACAAGAAGAAGAAGAACAGGCCTGTGCTATGTACTGGACATTCATTATGTCCTTTCATCTTGATGACAGCCCTGTGAGTTAGGATGATGAAATTAAGGTTCGGAGAATTGGCATTGATCTGTTAAAGGTTCCAGGGCTAAGTGTCGAAGAGGGGATTTAAATACAGGTCTTTTTTTAGCATAGAAACCGCAATGTAACCACCTAAACTGCAGCTTAGTCCCTTATATATTTACTGAGTATGTATCACATGACAAGCTCTCTGCCCTGCTTGGCAGACACAGTGAGAGACAAGACTATAACAACCAATCTAAGATTCTGTAGGAACAAAAGGAAAGAATAGAGATTTTCCTAATTATCCTACACACATCATAAGAAGGCCATTTTGAGTGATAGAGAACAGGTGTTATTTCTGAGAGAGAGAAAGAGAGAGGGCTGAGATTATTTATTCATATTTGGGACCTTGTTTACTTCTGGAAATATTTCAGGTTGTGGCTGAGCAGAGTTCACCTTTGTTTTTTGTTTTTTTTTTAATTCATTTTTTTTTTTGTTTTGTTTCAATTTTTTTTTTTTTTTTTGATGAGCCAGCCATAGTAGCAAGGGTCAAATCCTCTTCCTAATTGGCACTTCCTGATGAAATGTTTCTCTTAAAAAAAATTTAGATTCAGAACACTGATTAGGAAGTTAGAGGTTGTGGTTTCCCTTCTCTAGGCAGTTGCAAAGTTGCTGCGTGGCTTACAGTGAGTCAGCAACTAAAAGGTCTTTATTCCATTACCTTTAAAAATAGAAAAACAACAATGACTGATAGATTCCATTTCACAATGACTCAGTTCATTTGAAAAGAAAGCCTTAATAGCAAATGATCCAAAATTACAATAATATTGTAGAATATAACATGGGTGCCAAAAAAGAAAATATGATTCACCTTATGATACAATGTTAATCTCAAAACTGACCTCAGCGATCGAACCCATGCCATCTCCTAATTTTCACGACGAGAAATCAAGTCTACAGAAATGAAGTGACCAGCCCAGATTCACAAGGTAGTTGAGATCACAACACATGGGCCTTCTGATGTTCAAATCACTGTTTTTTTTTTCCCAGCATACTCCTCTCCTGCTATAAAATTTGCAAACATCTCCATAGAATCTCAAGAAAGGATCACTGGAAGATGAAAACAGCAGACAAGATTCTGGGATTGATGTCGGACCATGCTTGGAAAAAAAGCCTTGCCTATAACTGGAACTCAGAGCTATTCTCTGAAAGACAAGTGAGGTGCAGCAAAGAAGGGAATCTGTCCAAAAGGGCACATTTGCAGCCCTAAACTCCTACTCAGATCATTATCAAACCATTCAGGAGGCTTTTGCTTGCATAGGACAGAAACCATGAACTTACTCAAAAACATAATATTAGAGGAAGTCCTGGCCCGTATAGACAATTCACAGTCTTATTTGAGAAGTAGGGTTAGACATTGCATTTTTCGAAAAAGTAGAATTACGATACTAAATGTCTTATTAAACACCATATATTTTTTTATATTTTTTTATTTGTCAGAGACACCATATATTTTTATTTCAATTTCCACCCTTAAGAAAACAAAATCTGAATCAATATGGGCTGTGAAGCATTTTGAGGCTTTATTTATTCTTATGCAAAACACCCTCATTTCTGTTGTTTTCTTTTCCACATCTGTTCCCCTTTTTTAAAAGAAAAAAATTCTTTCCAGTAGCTGTTGCACATAGTCAGGTAGTGGTCAACTAGTATGAGATTAAAATCTAAAAATGTATGACAAATTTGACATTTTCAACAGCTAAGCATGTTATGTCTTTTCTCTTCCTTTTCATTGTTTTCAACAACTCGGATTTTATTTTAAGAAAAATTAACCCTCTAAATCATTCTAATTTCTGTCATTAAATTCACAAAGTTCGATGTTTGAAAAACTGAGGAACTCTTTTGATGGCTCATCATATATATGTAAGTATTATGCATATATATGTATGAATAAAGTATATGGAGTGTTGTTTCTTTTCTAATTATTAACTTTCTAATAATAGTTACATTTGGGACTTACATGTGTTGAAGTGCTTTCATGTGCAATATCCTGTAATTTAGAATCTTCTGTCAGCATTTCTGAGCCATTTTTCTCAGCCTCCAATCTCTTTCAACTAATCTGGTCTTTGTCTACCTTCTGACTCATCTGCTTTCTGAATTCTTTTGTGAGGTTTCACTGTAAGTTAGGAAATAGTGTGGTATATGTGTTATGCCCTGTTTACCAACATTTTTATGCAAGCAGATTAATTTAAATTCTGGGCTATTGTGGAAAGTATGACATGAGTTTCTCCTTTCCTTAAGGTTTTCAAATTTTAAAGAAAAATAGGAGATGTTACCTCATGACAAAAAGAAAAAGAAATTTAATCCTCAATACTGCTTTTTGTTCAATTGGAAAAAGTACCTCCAGCAAAAATTTGACAATATTTTGCTTGAAATAAAATTCAGTCCTTGTGCAAATATGGGTGCTTAAATTTAAATTAACACCTGCAGTTGTGAAACTCCTAATGAGATGTATTTTTTTTTATTTTGAAATTTTATTAAACTTTGTTCCCCATCTCCCACTGCTCCCATAATCACCTTCCTTTGAAAAGTGAGGATGGACAGTTGACATATATTTTAGAAAACCCTGTGTTTTCTTAGCTCTGCTCGGGGCCTGTGGTCTTTGAAGTGATTTTCAGTGGTCTCTTACTAGTGTAAAAGTTTGGTCTCCTGTTAAATTGCCACCTGTGCTAAGGAGACTAATCCATTAGGGTCGACAGCTTTCAGAAGGTGCCATGGTGCCTGGGGCAATCTCTTGAGTTTCAGTTATAGCAGATGAGTTTGGGATGGTCCTTGTTACAGAAATTAGACGGATCAGGAAGTAAACAGAGGCGCCTTTCATCTGACCCAGCTCGGGGACCAGCGGGTGGGGCATGGGGGGGAATTCCTCTTCTAATTACTTTACGGGTCAGTTCCCTGAATCTGATGTCAACGTCTGATACTCCTAATCTTAGGGGAAATTTTTGAAAAAGAGAAAGGAAAAAAAAAATTATAAGCTATTGAAGTTGTCAATTTTTTTTTCCTTCTGAAAATGTCGCACCTTCTTGGATTTATGATAGTGCTGCCCTCCCTGTGGCTTCTGTCCTTGTCCTTCCTCCAGGAAGGAGGAAATGCAGATGCAGCCCTCCTGACCTGAAAACACTCCCCTACATTTTAAGAGTGCGCCCCTTTCTTTATCAGTTTATTTACTTTAGATTTTTATACCGAATTTCCTTGCACTCCATGACTTCGGCAAGGTTCAGCTGCTGTGTTGCAAGTTGGTAACATCTTCTTGAGTTGACCTCTTGAAATTTCAGCCACGTGGAGCAGCTGCCTGAATCCTTGCTGAGCAAAATATGAACTGCATGCAATCCAGTGTCTAGGGCCGGCCTGTGACGACAAGCTTCAAGAAAACTAGGGAAAAGGCAAAATTTGTGGATTGCCGGAGATAGAAGAAGAATTCAAGGATCGGTTCAGGGAGAGAATCCCCAACTTCCAGTTTCTTATTTGCTCTAATATTAATTATACATTCACTTCTATGCAATCAATGGTTTATTCATTTATTTATGTATGTTTAGGACAGAGATTCACTACCTTTTTTAACCACACCAACAGTAAACTACCTTTTTGTTCCATCTTAAAAGGCCAAAATACCCTATTTCTATATAGGCCCCCAGTTTCCTTGAAGAAAATGTAAAAATTTCACAGAGCAGTAAAAAAAGACACATTTTAATGTGCCCGAATACAGTTTTATGATCATCTTTTCTAAACAGATGTACGTACCTCGTTCCAAAATGGAATAATAGGTACACGCTGTATTAAAGCCACATTTTCACTTGTTCAATAACCAGAACGTTTAAATGGTCAATAACGCCCCAATGTACCTCTGCCATAATATTGCATACACTGTCTACTGTACAATTTCCTCAAAGGGAAAGACAAGCTACTTGCAATGCTTGTCTTTGACATGACTCAGTAAGTAGAGGAAAGATGATGGTAATGATTGAAAGTTCTTTTATTTTTGGTAGTGTACTTTCTAAAATGTATATTTAATTCCGTATGTTCATTTTTCCGGTGCCTTTTTCAGATATGATACTTTTTTGCTATTTCCTATTAATGAGATTGATTAGGAAAGGTAAAACAT
Source organism: Mellivora capensis (assembly GCA_004024625.1). Classification (NCBI taxonomy): domain Eukaryota; kingdom Metazoa; phylum Chordata; class Mammalia; order Carnivora; family Mustelidae; genus Mellivora; species Mellivora capensis. The sequence goes on from PISX010018894.1 coordinate 25,839, forward strand.
TCTGAACGAAAATAAATATTGGCTTCCGATAGCAAAATGACCTCAAAGATTATTTTTCTGACTCAATATAAGATCCAATCCAATCCAGTAGGATTGGTTAAATTTTTTTTTTTTTTCGGTGAGAAGTATGAACCTTAAGAATGAAATCTTACTTCTTAGGCAGTTTAGCTTTTGCACATTAAAATAGAAAATTTTTAATGTTGCAAGATAGTTATTTCAAAAGACAAGCAGCTATTTCAGAAACAGTAGAATTTTTTTAGTCCAAAATCCCTTGAAAGGCTAAAGGCCCTTCAAGAAATTGACCCCTGTATTCTTCAAAGGATTATTTCTTACAAATTCCACCTGAGTGATTTGCCAAATGAATGAAACTATTTCGTCCAGTTGGAAGTCAATGTTCAGTCAATTCATGGACCTACATCACTGCCCTCAAGCCCCGACCCCAGATGCCAGTTACAAGCCCCCCGCTGTTTCCTGTGCCTCTGACCTACTGGCTCAGGACTGGAGATTCCAATGATCTCTTCGTTAGGTTCTCTTAATTTGCTAGAAATGTTCAAAGAACTCAGTGAAACACTTACTTAACATTTACCAGTTTATTAAAGGATGTGATAAAGGATCTGAATCAACAGCCAGATGATGAGATGCATAGGGCAAGTTATGGGAAAAGGGTGTGAAGCCTCCATGCTCTCTCTGAGCCCACCACTCTTTCCATCTCCATATTTACCAACAGGGAAGCTCTTTGAATCCAGTCTTTTTGTTTTTTGTGTGAAGGCTTCATTGCATAGTCATGACTGACTGAGTCATTGGCCATTGGTTGATTCAGTCTCCAGTCCCTCTACCTTCCCTGGAGATCAGGGTATGAGGCTGAAAGTCCCAAACTGATCACATTTTGGTCTTCCTGGCTATTTCCCTTCCCTTCCCTTCCCTTCCCTTCCTATGGGTAGGGTCCAAAAGTCACCTTTTAATAAATAAAACAAAAGACACTTTTGATCACTCTCAACATTTAGGATATTCCAAGGGTTTTGGGAGCTGGGAGACAAGAACTGAGGACAAAAGCCAAATATATATAAGAAATATATATATGAAATTGACCAAGTATATGTTTCTATAAATCACAATATTGCACTGAGTTATATAAATGCCCAGCTTTAGACCACACACACACACACACATTCATACAGACACACATGTCCAGACACATGCAAAGATACACACATGCATACTCATAGAAAATAGAACTGAAGAAGCAAAACTAAGAATTTTGTAGTGGTTTTCTGCTGATAATGGAAATATTAGAACTCTTTCATTTGTTATTTTCTTTTGCTCACTTATATTTGATATTTCTTTGAAAGTCCAATTTTGGGGTGTGGTAAAAATACTACATCATAAGCACATTACCAATGAACATTTTGAAGTAGCTAATGGGGTACTATCACCTTTTTCTATTTTAATTTTTATCAGTGTAATGGAAATAATTGATAGGATCAGCTAGAGAAAATAGGCAATTACTTAATGGAGTAAATTGTTTTTCTTTATATTTGTGTAAGGCTGGGCTAAGATGGTATGGGGGATAATAGAGAAAACACAGCAATCTTAATGAAAACTGATCACTCTGGGAAAGTTCATTTGTTCTAAGATGCCATTAACTTTTCCCATAGGTAAGGCATAGCGTGTCTCTAGTATTTTTTCCATCTGTTTTTAGAAGGTAATCAATCTACTATAAAAAATGAGCCTTCACTCTATCATAAATAGATTCCAAAAATATTCCCCAATCGAGAGAGACAGGGTAGTAGATCTTAAGGGGAAAATATCTCTCTATGTGTATACAGTTTAACAACACCCAATCCAAACAGGATTCTTCTATATTGTTAATTTCCTTCACTGTTTGAAATGAGATTTGGTGTCAGCATTCTCAGAATTTAATAATGAATGAATATTGTTATTTTATTCCTGGAAAGATTATGCATTCACTTTAACAGAGAAACATTTATTCTCTTTGATTATGACGGTCCTCATCAATTTTTCATTTCTCTCATAAGTGCTCATGATAAGGATAATGAAGTCGAGATGGGCAATTCATCAGTTTCTGATAAAGATTTGTTGAGGACTTCTATTATTCTAGAAACTCACCCTCATTTATCCAGTGCAACACTAATATTAATCCCTTTCCTTGCCTTAAATTTTTCTTCCTCTTTTAGAGATTGATAAATGGGATAATGTACATAAAAGTGCTTCGTAAACTCTGAAACGCCACACAAATGTAAGGTATTATTATTTAAAATTATGATGTATGCTTGGCGTACAGAATGGTGCTTTTTGCTTAATAATGATGTCTACTTCTTCTCAATTGCTTGGAGGATCAGCTGAAATGGCTCATTGATTGGTAAATTAATGCCACAGTCTTCCTTTTGTATATGTTTCTGAAACGATCATTATTCCTGTCTCAAGGATTTCATGTGATACAGAAAGGATAGACACATGGGTTTTTAACATTTCATGACACTACTCTCCCAGATGAAAGGGCTTCTACCCTTAGACGTGTGCTTCTACCCCCACCCCCCGCCTTGTGTACTACTCTCCTCTTTTAATCCTTTTGACGCTGATGGGCATTGAAATGCTCTACATATTCCTGCCACTGAAGGAAACATCTTATGGAGCCCTGATCCCTAAGACGTTCTTGCTGTTCTCTCTCTCTCTCTCTCTCTTATTTATTTTTTTAAATCAGAGCATATTTTAGTATGAAAAGTAAAGAAAGTCTCCTGGACTTGATTTTTTCCCCCCATACTCTAAAGTGCCCTTCTCTTTGTGGCCCTGAGATACAAATAAATCGATTTGTATTCTAAAAATCTTCAGTAGTATCCCACAGAATCCCCTCTAAAACGGGTCATTTCTGCCACAATTTTTTGAAGTTTGGATTACCCATTCTAATTTCTCCGAAAAAGTCATTCTCGGCCAGGCTTTTATCATCTATGTGTGTGTTCTGAGCCCTTTGCAATTGTGCCAGTAATGTGAAACAATACCGGGGTGGGGGGGTACTTAAACGAAGAACTTACTGTGTTAGGACAATGTTTACCAGAGAAGACACCTTATAGATTGGATTCTGTGAAGTGAATAACAGCAGCATTCAGCCTCTTGTCTGTTGTCAGCTTAGTTTTAGGCTAAAGAAAAGCCAGTAGCAAATAAGAACCTGGTGTCTGCCAGAAAAGGTTGCGATGTTCCTTGTAAGTTTAACAGAGCGGGTTCAAGGCAGAAGTTCTATGTAAGACCATCTCACTTCTGAAAAAGTAGATAATTATAGACCCTTTAAAGACACCCTACATCAACAGAATATGATTGTCCTATAGTGTTTGCTTATTAAGTGTGTTGAAACTTTACAGTACTTGAGCTCTGCTAACTAATATTTCAGCACTTGAAACTATGCCACAAATTCTATTTTTTTTAAGATTTTATTTATTTATTTGACAGACAGAGATCACAGGTAGGCAGAGAGGCAGGCAGAGAGAGAGAGAGGAGGAAGCAGGCTCCCCACTGAGGAGAGAGCCTGATGTGGGGCTCGATCCCAGGATCCTGGGATCATGACCTGAGCTGAAGGTAGAGGCTTTAATCCACTGAGCCACCCAGGTGCCCCTATGCCACAAATTCTAAAACATTAGGAACTACAACTCTATAGGAGTAGCAAACTTTAATCCCAGCCCACAAAAAGACAGTTAGTAAAGGAAGAAGATCTTCTAATGTAATGGTCCTGTTTCATAGACTGAGTAAAGCCTCCTAATGAAATGTCACTTGTAACATTTGTCCATTCCATTGGCTTTAGTTGGTGTCTTAGGACTTACATTTTCTACAAGTAATTTATTTCAAAAGTTGAAAGTCAAAGCCAATACTACCCACCAGCTCTCGAAAGAGTTTATTTTCCCCATGTATTTAAACACTTGTTAAAGAACATTTGATTCATTCCAAGCCACTCTAAAATTGGGCACATTTTATATTTTCTTGGCACATATATTTCTAAGAGGAGGAAGGGAGAATTTCATTTTGGTGAAAAAGAAAGCAAGTTTATCTTTGGAATGATGGAGTTGTGGGAGCATGTATAGTTTGAGATGTGAAGAGGGAAGAGATGGTGTGGGATCACAGCTGAAAGGTCCCACTGAAACTGAAGAAAACTTCGGCAACCTGGCTCAGGATTACATAATCAGATTGTGAATTTCAGTGGACTTGCAGACCACAGATCTCAATGCACTAATATATGTATGGATTATTTAAGATATGTGGCATAAGTTGCTGAAGAAATCTACCTCAAAGTCTCAGTGGCCTAACACCATAAACATATGTCCTGTTTATGTTGATTGCAATGGTCTTCCTGGATTCTAGGAGACCTTTCTCACATTCCTTTAGCCACTGAGGCTCATTCTAATTTGTGGCTTTGTCATTGATGGGACTTTGGAGTTCTTTGCTGATCCTCTGTGGTCAGTTGACAAGTGGAGAAAGAGGAAGAGCCTGGAGAATTGTATAAGGTATTCTTGGTGCTATCTGGAAGTGAGATACTGAGTTCATTCCACTGGAAAACCTCAGTGACATGGCCACATAGAGAAGCAGGAGGTGTACTGGAAAATGTACAGCTTGGCCAGGAGACTGGTTCACAGCAACACAGTAATACTGAAAAGGCAGTGTTTCCCTTTTGCAGATAACTAGCTACCTCTGACTCAGCAAAGCTCTATGGTTTTTCCCAGCAACACAAGAAAGCCCAAGTATAAGAGATGTGATAGATTAATAATAAAAGTATTCCCTGTTCTTCATACCCTCAGCCTTGCCCTTTGCTCTTTCCTTTGTGAGTGTGCCATTCTGTCCACGTCTCAAGCTGGGCTGGGCTACCTTACTAGTTTTGTTGGAAAATATGACACAAAGCAGAAGCTGAAAGAGAACTTGCGATCTATACTTTCTCTTTCCACGTCTCCTGTCTTTGTCCTGCAAATATGCTTAGACTAGCTTGCTGATCCGGTGAGACATTCTGAGCAGAGCTGAGTTGTGGAGTAGAACTTGCTGAGGTCACTGGAGACCAATAGCATGAAGAGTTCGATCAAGATCAATAGACCAGTCAAGCCTACCATATTTTCATATGGCATTGAAGTGCTGTAGTTGTGCAACATTATGGTGACAGTAAATAACTTAAAGAAGACAACTGCTAAAAAGGAGCTCCATAGAGAACATGAGATAGGGATATGGAAACCCAAGTAGATGGCAACACCTTTTCAAATGCTTACTACAAATAATATCCACTTAATGCATTGGCCAGGTTAATTGAAACCCATTTCTTCTGCTTCCACCAGCTCCATTCTAGGCTTACCTCACATTTTTGTATCTATACTTGCTAATGTCAGTGACTTTTGTTATTGCAGTTATGCACTTTAAGTATCACTTAAATACAAGACACATGAAACATGGAACAGCTAGTCATCCATTCTGAATGCTTGGAATGCCTTTGCCATCCTGCATTTTTCTCTTAGAAGAATGAGGCTTTGTAATTTGGGATATTTTAGTCAAAGACTTTGTTTTCAATTCAAAGACTTATGGGGGTTATTTCTAAAAGATGAAGGATGCATGTTTTCCAGATTTTGACCATATTTTAAACTTTTTTTTTTCAGTACATTTATTTGTTTATTCAACAGCCACATTGAGGTATAATTTATATGCAAAAAATTGATACATTCTAAGTGTTCAATTGAATGGTTCCCAGCAAATTTAGAAATTCAGGCAACCATTATCACATCTAGTTTTAGTATATTTCTATCACCTCACAAGTTCCCTTATGCCCTTTCAGTCAATCTCGGCACCACCCCCCCAACCAAGCCCCTGGTCATTACTGATCTGCTTTCTGTCACTGTAACTTTGAGCTTTCTGGACATTTCATATGAATGGAATCATGTACTCTATGTTCTTTTGTGTCTGCCATCTTTAATTTAGCATAATATTTTTGAGGTTCATTCATATTTTAACATGTAATATAATTGCAATATATTGAGTTTTCATTTTCATTTAGTTCAAATACTTTCTAATTTTTCTTGTTTCTTTTTTGATGTACGGATTACTTTGAATTATAGTATCTGTCTAATTTCTTTTTTTTAAGATTTTATTTATTTATTGACAGAAAATTTATTTATTGACAAGCAAAGGAACAGGAGAGGGAGAAGCAGACTCCCTGCTGAGCAGGGAGCCTAATGCGGGACTTGATCCCAGGACCCTGAACCGAAGGCAGATGCTTAACCAACTGAACCACCCAAGCACCTCTACTGTCTAACTTCTAAATATGAAAGGATTTCCCAAATTTCTTTCTGTTGTTCATTTCTAATTCTGTTTCATTGTTGTTGGAGAAAATACTCTGAATAATTTTAATTCACTTTAAATCTATTGAGAGTTGCCTTATAACCTAGCATTTCATCTAGTTTAGAGATTACTCTGTGTATGTTAAAAAAAAAAAAAAAGTAGAGGTATCTGGTAGCTTAGTCGGTTAAGCGTCTGCCTTTGGCTCAGGTCATGACCTTGGGGTCCTGGGATCTAGCCCCACATCAGTCTCCCTACTCAGTGGGGCATCTGCTTATCCCTCTCCCTCTTCTTCTCCCCTGGCTTGTGCTCGCTCTCTCTCTCTCTCTCTCTCTCTGTCAAATAAATAAATAACATTTTTAAAAGAAAAAATAAACAAATAAAAATGTTTAAAAAAGTGTATTCCGCTGTTCCCGGGTATAATGTTCTACAACTATGAGTTAGGTCACAGTGGTTGACAGTGATAGTTAATTGTGCCATTTTCTGTCTATATAGATCAGATATTAAGAATAGGATATTGAACTCTGATTCTAACAGTTACACTGTTGATTTCACTTCCTTTCCTGTCAGTTTTTGCTTCATCTATTTTGGATGTTCTTCTTTCAGGTGTATATACATTTACAAACATGTATATTATATCTTACTAACATAATACAATAATAACACATAATATTTTTTGTCTTAGTCCATTATTTTTCTGGTATTAATATAGATACTCCAGCTATACTCATATAGCTACTATTTATGTGGCATATATTTTTCTGTTGTTTTACATTCAACCTATTTGTGTCCCTGATTCTAATGTGTTTTTCCTGTGGAGTGCTGGATCTGTTTTTTTTTTTTTTTTTTTTTGATCCATTCTTACAATCTGTGTTTTTTGCTTAGAGTGCTTTGTTCACTCACATGCAATGTAATTATTGATATAGCTAATATTTTTGGCTGATTTGCATTTCTTTTCTATATGTCTGAATTTTGTTCTTCTTGTACTGCCTTCTTTTATGTTAAATATGTATTTTTTGGGGCGCCTGGGTGGCTCAGTGGGTTAAAGCCTCTGCTTTCAGCTCAGGTCATGATCTCAGGGTCCTGGGATTGAGCCCTGAGTCTGGCTCTCTGCTCAGTGGGGAGCCTGCTTCCCTTCCTCTCTGCCTGCCTCTCTGCCTACTTGTGATCTCTGTCTGTCAAATGATTAAATAAAATCTTTAAAAAAAACTGATTAAAAATGTATTTTTTTGTGTGTACAGTTCTGTTTTGTTTTTTGTTTTTTGTTTTTTGTTTTTTTTTTTAGTTTTTATAATAGTTGCTACAGGGAGTACAATATACCTTTTAACTTCTTTTTTTTATATATATATACTTTACTCTAGGTTAACAATGACCCTATTCCAATAAACTATAGCAACTTTGCTCCAGTATGGCTCTTTTCCTTCCCATTTCTTATAGTTCTGATTGGCATATATATTGGATGTGTATATGCTATAAAGCTATAAATGTAGTGCCAAAATTATTATTTATGATTTTAAAAGAAAATTTTTAAATGAACAAAGGTAGTTATATATTCTCTTTTATTTACCCACATATTTTCCATTACCAGTGCTTTTTGTCTTCCCCTTAATTCGAATTACCATTTGGTGTGGTTCTTTTTCAGTCTGTAGGACTTTCTTCACTATTTCTTCTAGAGAAGTTCTGCTATTAATCAATTCAGTCATGGTTTATCTAGGAATATTTTTATTTTTCCTTCATTTTTGAGGGACAATTATTGGACATAGAGTTTCTGATGGATAATCTGTTTTTTGTTTTGCTTTGTCTTATTTTTAAGACTTGTGTTGCCATTCCACTATCTTCATTGTTGTTGATAAAAGTCAACTTTTACTTATATTGTTTTTCTGCAGTCAGTTTTTCTTCTGATACTTTTAAGATTTTCTCCCTTCTCCTGGTCTTTCAACAGTTTAAGCATGATGTCGTAGGTGTGGGTCTCTTTGAATTTATCCTGTTTGGTTTATCAGGCTTCTTGAATTTGTATAGTAATTTTTTCATCTAGTGGCTTATAGCTCCCAATTCGAAATTAGAAGTTAGAAACATTTATTCTTTCATTGCTTTTTCCTTCTTCCTCTCTTTCTTTGGTAGGCTGATAGTTGCCTTATAAGACTCAAATTTTCTGTTCATTTTTCTTCAGTCATTTTCCTCTCTGATTTTCATTTTGGATAATTTCTACTGTTCTATCTGTAGGCTCACCTGTTCTTGCTTCTGCCATGTCAAACTTGCCATTGAGCTCATGTAAATTTTTCCTTTCAATTATTGTACTTTTTAACTCCAGAATGTCCAAGCAGTCCTTTAAGAGTTTCCATTTTTTATTGTGACCCCTATTGGTTGATTCATCATCATTATATTTTTCTTTAGTTTTTTGAATATGCATACATGTCATGGCTCTTTTATAGACTTCTCTACTAAAACCAACATCTTTACCCCTTCTTAGTTTTACTACTTGTTTTTTCCTGTGTGTAGCTCAGACTTTTCTGCTATTTGGATGTTATTTTGGCTGAAAACACTGAAATATTAGGTAATTTATATAGCAGCTCTGGATTCTGAATATTTTCTCAGATGCTGTTATTATCTCTGTTTTGTTTTTATTTTTTAATAACTTGCCTGGACTATATTTGTGTTCTTGTCCCCCCCCCCCCCTTCAGTGTGTGGTCACTGTGTCTCTGTTTAGTTTTTATTATTATTTTTTAATTATAATTATTTTTATGTTTTAGTCTTACATCCTAAGGATCACACCTGTGCCTGCATAGTGTAGTGGTTAGGCAGTTAAATGGTAATAGTAATAGCCAAGTCCTGAGGCAGATTTTGTCCTCAAATACCTCAAACCAAACAGGCTTGCATCCTTTCCTGACAGATTTGTATGTGATTCAGGGAGTGCACTGAGATATCATGCAGACTCCAAGTCAGCCATACATGTGCAGACAACTTACTTAGTCTCTCTGTGCTTCTCTGATGTGTAAGGTGTCCTGGTTAAATGCCTGGCTAGCATATCATTCTGCTGCTCATCCCAGCATAACTTCACCTTCGCCTTTACCCCTCTTGTTTCCTACTGAGTTTGCTACATTTATTGACAATGCCCCCCTCCCTGCCCTGTGTAGGATTTTTGCCCTGTGCCAAATCAGATTAGCCTCCTCTAGCAATAAACTTCTCATTTTTACAACCAGCCCTGCCTTCACAGCGCTACAGACTTAACTGGACTGGGGAAAGAGGAAAATGGGACTTTCCCTGGCAAGAATACCCTGGTAAAAATAGACTTTATTGTTTGTAACTGGAGCTCAAGGGTTTTTCATGAATAAACGTTTCTCTATTAGTTGTTTACTTTGGGTCATTTTCTAGAGCTGTGAAGTGGTTGTTTTTGACAATATTGTCCAATTTCAGACTTGTTTAGTGTGAAGGGGAATTGCCAACATTTCTTCACATTAGAAGTCTCTGGTCTTGGCCACATTTTAAGACAAACTGACCTGAAACCTTCTATATACAGAATATTACAAACTTGCTAGTGATAGCATTCAACGTGATGCCTGACTTTATACCCTCTCTCTGCTTGTTATCAAATAATGGGACGATTATTTCATATATTTGAAACAACCAATGATGAGTGATTATTTGAGTGAGAGATTTCTAGTGCTACAAAGACTATAAAATATATTCCCTACCCACCTTGATAGAGTCACAGTGGTCTGGACTCTATCGATATTTAAGTCAGATCACTACTAATCAAAAATCAACTCCTTAGATTTTTTTTTTTGCATTTTTCGATGCTCTCAGGGAGAAAGGTACTGGGCCATCACTGTCATCTCAGCAGTGACCAAAAAATGGAGGTATGTAGCAAGGTATTGACAGCCGACTGGTGAAGAAACTTATCGTGAATGGAACACATCTTTCAAATTCCGATAGAGTTCCTGCTATAAAAATATTCCTATTATTGAAAGTAGTAGCTCTGGAGGTGCCTGGATGGTTCAGTTGGTTAAGCATCTGCCTTTGGCTCAGGTCATGATCCCAGGGTCCTGGGATCAAACCCCCATCTTCAGACTCCCTCCTCAGTGAGGAGTCTGCTTCTCCTTCTCACTCTACCCCCCCCCCCAACTCCTGCTCATGCTCTCAGTCTTTCTCAAATAAATAAATTCTTTATTTAAAAAATTAGTAGCTCTTATCTTGGGCAAATGGGAGATGATGAAGATATTATTTCAGAATCTATATAATGAGGGAAATAACCTCAAACACAGTTCTGGACCAAATCTCTTACAGCCCTATGGAAATTAAAATAAGCTTGTGGGTTTTTTTTATTGTTGTTGTTATTTTATTCTTGTTTTTGTTTTAAAGGCTGTGAATAGACAGAGAGTAGAGATTGACTGAGTGTTGTGGAAAAAAATTGGATTGTGGAACCTCACAAGAGAAGAGGTTGTTTCACAGGTGGTTAGGAGACATTACCTTTTGACCTTGTGGCATGGAAAGGTGGAGCCTGTGAGAACAGGGAGCATCTCTGCTCTCAGTAAAAAGCTGGCTATAAGTTTTCTGAATTCCTTTAAGACAGAGGAGGACTTTTATGTGAAGCACAGAAGGATAGAGGTGCTTGTTGACAGATGGTGGCTCTAGAGGACATTGTCAGACATGATAGAGCAAGGAATATTGGCAGAAAAACCAGAGGAGAGGTGAGAATTCTCCAAACAATAATATAACCTGAGGGCCTGACATTTGGGAATGAGGGTAAAACAACAACAACAACAAATTTCTCCTATCCAAAACCGGGGACACATAATTAAAGGAGAAAAAAGCCAGTGTTTACTTAAATGCTAAGTGTACCTTTAAGGGAATCAGCAGATAGCTACAAATTAGTAACTAACCTTGTCATCATGATCATCATATTCTTATTATATTAAGTGAATCATTGTTTGGGAGTACTAAAAAAAAACACAGTGTGACTAAAAAAGTGTACTTCCATGTTTCAAGGTATATTCTTAATGTGGGAACACAAATGTATACCGGGAGAGGCTCCCTTCTAAGGTGATACCTCTCTACCACCTGTCTAACAATTCATTGTAGCCCTGGGGCACTTTTTGGAGTCAGCTATTTGTAGCAAAAGGGAACTAATGAATAGTGCAAATGCCACTAAAAAAAATTAGAGTGTCTTTATCAGAAGGCACAGATGTTAACTTATCAGATGCGAGGAAAAGAAACTCTTGCTAATTGGATCCTATTCTCCCTCTGTCAGTTTCATTTAAAGAGACATTTAAATGTACACAGCTGGAATTTGGAAGTTCTCCTTAAACAAGACTACTTTATGTAGTAAACCAAGCTGGTTTAGCGTACTTCTGTGTCTACTTCCTGTTTCTTTTTTTTTTTTTCTAGTTTGGCTCATCTGTTGGCAGGAAGATGTTAGTAACACTGGAGTAAGATATTAAGCAAACAGAAAAAAATTTCCAAGAGATAGGAAGGCATTAGGAAGTGACAGCAAGAATGTAAGTTGTTGAATTTCCAATCTCAAACTGACTCGAACTAGGCAAGGCATATTTCCAACCCAATCTCAATTTGCAACTGATTTTAAAAGATCTGTAAGACTTCAGAGAGGAAAGTGACATTAGATACTCTTTAGTCCAACATAAACTAGAAAGCTGAAGCTCAAAGAGATGAAATGGACAGATGAAAATCATAAAGTCCTATCCATGACAGGCCCTAACGAAGATCAAGCTTCCCTGAATCTCAAGTTAGTTTTGCTTTCAACATTTCATCTTTGCTTACTTTCAAATCACATGGCATTAAGATGTTATTGATTCTGATACAAATTCATGTGTGTGTGGTGGTGGGGGGGTCCCACCAGCAAGCAACTCTTCAACACCACTGGGTATCGTAGAACTCAATTCAGGTTACCTGAAGCTAGCCTCAGATCCCATGGGTTAAGGACTCGGTCCCACAAAACTTAAGCAAAACTCCACAAAGCTTATTATTGGCCTTTAAATAAAAGCATTATAAAATTCTACATGCACATCATGTGCATCCGTATACTTCTCTATCTCTATATTGGAGTGAGAGATGAAAACAAAATCAAATTAAATGAGACACACTTTCCAGGTGAAAACAAGAGAAATTGTAGGAATTCTCCATTCAGTCACACACACATTACCTTAAGTGACTTTGTTGCTCTGCTTCCCTAAATCAAATAACCTATGGTTAGCTCTGTTAACTTAATTGCACTCAATATGCCGTATACCATACCAGACTCTTCAGGGATGCAGGTAACTATGACAGGAGGTTTTCAAAGTGTTTTTTTGCCAAATCTACAATTTATTTCACGTTTTCTTTGGCAAACTCTGATTTCTCTGCTCTGACCACATACATAGAACATAAACTTCATGACAGGAGGTCAACCTAGCAGAGTGCCTAGGAAAGTATCTGACACACAGAAGTTGCTGCCTCCTTCCTTGGATTCATGTTCTTCAGTTTTCATGTTCATTTTGTGATTTAAAAACATTGTGTTATTGCAGGGTCCCCCCCAAGATACAGATGTGGCGAAAAGAAGGGCCATCTGTACCCCAATTTTTATAGCAGCAATGGCCACGGTCGCCAAACTGTGGAAAGAACCAAGATGCCCTTCCACGGACGAATGGATAAGGAAGATGTGGTCCATATACACTAAGGAGTATTATGCCTCCATCAGAAAGGATGAATACCCGACTTTTGTAGCAACATGGACGGGACTGGAAGAGATTATGCTGAGTGAAATAAGTCAAGCAGAGAGA
>PISX010018895.1:0-39473 GCA_004024625.1 Mellivora capensis
AACAACAACAACAACAACAACAACAAAACAGTAGAACAAATCAACGAAACTAGGAGCTGGTTCTTTGAAAGAATTAATAAGATTGGTAACCCCCTGGCCAGACTTATCAAAAAGAAAAGAGAAAGGACCCAAATAAAATCATGAATGAAAGAGGAGAGATCACAACCAACACCAAAGAAATACAAACAATTATAAGAACATATTATGAGCAATATATGCCAGCAAATTTGACAATCTGAAAGAAATGGATGCATTCCTAGAGACGTATAAACTACCAAAACTGAACCAGGAAGAAGTAGAAAGCCTGAACAGACCCATAACCAGTAAGGAGATTGAAACAGTCATCAAAAATCTCCTAACAAACAAAAGCCCAGGGCCAGACAGCTTCCCAGGGGAATTACCAAACATTTAAAGAAGAATTAATACCTATTCTTCTGAAACTGTTCCAAAAAAATAGAAATGGAAGGAAAACTTCCAAACTCATTTTATGAGGCCAGCATTACCTTGACCCCAAAACCAAAGACCCCATCAAATAAGAGAATTACAGACCAATATCCTTGATGAACACAGATGCAAAAATTCTCACCAAAATACTAGCTAATAGGATCCAACAGTACATTAAAAGGACTATTCACAACAACCAAGTGGGATTTATTCCAGGGCTGCAAGTTTGGTTCAACATCCCCAAATCAACCAAGGTGATACAATACATTAATTAAAAAAATAAAAAAGGACAAGCACCATATGATACTCTCAATAGATGCTGAAAAAGCATTTGACAAAGTAAAGCATCCTTTTTTGATCAAAACTCTTCATAGTGTAGGGATAGAGGGTACATACCTCAGTATCATCAAAGCCATCTATGAAAAACCTACAGTGAATATCATTCTCAATAGAGAAAAACTGAGCTTTTCCGCTAAGATCAGGAACACGGCAGGGATGTCCATTGTCACCACTGCTATTCAACATAGTACTAGAAGTCCTAGCCTCAGCAGACAACAAAAAGAGATTAAAGGCATCCAAATCAGCAAAGATGAAGTCAAACTATCACTCTCTGCAGATGATATGATACTTTATGTGGAAAACCCAAGAGACTCCACTCATAATCTGCTAGAACTTGTAGAGGAATCCAGTAAAGTGTCAGGATATAAAATCAATGCACAGAAATCAGCTGCATTTCTATCTACCAACATCAAGACAGAAGAAAGAGAAATTAAGGTGTCAATCCCATTTACAACTACACCTGAAATCATAAGATATCTAGGAATAAACCTAACCAAAGAGGCAAAGAATCTGTCCTCAGAAAATTATGAGGTAGTGATGAAAGAAAGTGAGGAAGACACAAAGAAATGGAAACATGTTCCATGCTCATGGATTGGAAGAACAAATATTGTGAAAACGTCTACGCTAACCTAAAGCAATCTACACGTTTAATGCAATCCCTATCAAAATACCATCAATTTTTTTTTCAAAGAAACGGAACAAGTAATCCTAAAATTTATATGGAACCACAAAAGACCTCGAATAGCCAGAGGAATGTTGAAAAAGAAAGCCAAAGTTGGTCCATCACAATTCCATACTTCAAGCTCAATTACAAAGCTGTCATCATCAAGACAGTATGGTACTGGCACAAAAACAGACATATAGATCAATGGAACAGAATAGAGAGCCCAGAAATAGACCCTCAACTCTATGGTCAACGAATCTTTGACAAAGCAGGAAAGCATGTCCAATGGAAAAAAGACAGTCTCTTCAGCAAACGGTGTTGGAAAAATTGGACAGCCACATGCAGCCATTTCCTTACACCACACACAAAAATAGACTCAAAATGGATGAAATACCTCAATATGAGAAAGGAATCCATCAGAATCCTTGAGGAGAACACAAGCAGCAACCTCTTCGACCTCAGCCACAGCAACTTCTTCCTAGGAACATTGCCAAAGGCAAGGGAAGCAAGGACAAAAATGAACTATTGGGACTTCATCAAGATCAAAAGCTTTTGCACAGCAAAGAAACAGTTAACAAAACCAAAAGACAACTGACAGAATGGGAGAAGATATTTGCAAATGACATATCAGATAAAGGGCTAGTATGCAAAATCTGTAAAGAACTTATCGAACTCAACACCCAAAGAATATATTTATTCTTTTGGATAAATATATATTTATCCAATCAAGAAATGGGAAGAGGACATGAACAGACATTTCTGCAAAGAAGACATCCAGATGGCCAACAGACACATGAACAAGTGCTCCACATCACTCGGCCTCAGGGAAATGCAAATCAAAACCACAGTGACATACCATCTCACACCAGTCAGAATGGCTAAAATTAACAAGTCAGGAAATGACAGATGCTGCCGAGGATGCAGACAAAGGGGAACCCTCCTACACTGTTGGTGGGAATGCAAGCTGGTACAGCCATTCTGGAAAACAGCATGCAGGTTTCTCAAAAAGTTGAAAATAGAGCTACCCTAAAACCCAGCAATCACACTACTGGGTATTTACCCTAAAGATACAAACGTAGTGATCCGAAGGGTCACGTGCACCCGAATGTTTATAGCAGCAATGTCCACAATAGCCAAACTATGGAAAGAACCTAGATGTCCATCCACAGATGAATGGATAAAGAAGATGTGGTATATATACACGATGGAATACTATGCAGCCATCAAAAGAAATGAAATCTTGCCATTTGCAATGATGTGGATGGAACTAGAGGGTATCTATGCTGAGCGAAATAAGTCAATCAGAGAAAGACAGTTATCATATGATTTCCCTGATATGAGGAATTTGAGAGGTAAAGTGGTGGTTTTAGGGAGTAAGGAAGGAAAAAATGAAACAAGATGGGATTGGGAGGGAGACAAACCATAAGAAACTCTTAATCTCACAAAACAAACTGAGGGTTACTGGGTGGAGGAGGGTAGGGAGAGGGTGGCTGGGTGATGGACACTGGGGAGGGTATGTGCTATGGTGAGTGCTGTGAAGTATGTAAGCCTGACGATTTACAGACCTGTACCCCTGGGGCTAATAATACATTATATGTTAATTTAAAAAATAAAAAATAAATAAAATAAAATAACGTATATTCTGGGGAAAAAAAAGATTTTTTTATTTGTTTGAGCAAGAGTGAGTACAGTGTGGAGGTGTGGAGGCTTAAGCAGACTCCGTCCTGAGGTGCAGAGCCCGTGGCAGGACTTGATCCCACAACCCTGAGATCATGACCTGAACTGAAAGCTAGACTGAGCCACCCAGGAGCGCCTGTGAGAAGCATTGTTATAAATAAATAATAAAAATTGGAAATAACCTATATGCCAACAATGGGGATGATGAAATAAATTATGGACATCCATAAAACAGAATAAAAATATCTAGTCATAAAAAAGGAAGTGCTTAAATAAAAATCTAACCAGTGGGCAACCCTGAGGTCTTTGGTAATGTAAAGAAAGACATTCAGCATACATGCAAAATACTTAGGACTGTGTCTGGCACCCAGGGGTACCAAGGCAGCACTCAGATTCTAGGTGGTTACTATTCTTATGCCCCTGCCCCCCCACCTGCCTTTTTCAATCTAGTCTAGTCGCTATGAGAGCAGTGGGATATGCAGTGAAAATTCCCAGTTTTTCAGAAACCTATGGCTTGGCATTGGAGTAAGGGAAGGTGGGCAAGCAGCCTCCACTCAGAGGGGAACAGCTAAGGACAGACTCTTGGACCGGTCAACCCTCCCTCGCCTAACAACCTTCATCGTCTCCCCTCTCCATGCCCTCCACTCCACTGCCTTCACTTTGCATGGCCTGGAACCCACCCATCAGAGATTTCTCGGGGCTAACAAGCATCCTGTCGGAATGCAAACCCCTGTTGGAAGAGTTTCTTTCATGGTTTAAGTCCTTCCTTCGACCAGTGCGGTAATTTTGTGTGCCCTGACAGCCTGGAGGTGCAGCTAGCGGGGAAGGAAGCAAGGAGCGAGTAGTTTAAGTATGAGGCTAAGCAGACGTGAGTGCTGCAGTAGGGAGCTGAGTGTGGTTCACACAAGGGTCCCCTCACCCAGGGTCTTCAGAGAGGAGCGCCGAAGGCCAAGGATAAATGTCTGATTTCCAAGTGCTGCTTAAAATGTGGTTCCCTTAAAGAGTAGGAAAGGGAAAGAATTCACATGGAAGGAAAGGTTGTAACTAAACCATCTTAATTCCTGTCCTTGCTCCTTCCACCCTGTGCCCTCTACCCACTGTCCCCCAACCCCATTCTCAGCCCTGGCTGACCCTCAATTTGGAACCCATGGTGGGATTTTGATTCTCTTTTAGTTATTAGACTTAGCTTCAGAATTTTCCCTGGTCCCCGAGTTGGTTCTTCGAAGCTAACTCAACTACCGGTCCCATGCCTGGATTTCACGTCAGGCGTTTTGTGCACTCCTCTTGTGTGAGCCCTTCTCAACCGCTGGCGACCATGGGAGTCCACTGAGCTGGGTCACCTGTCCAGTGTTGATGGCCATTGTTTCTGCCTCTGGCCAACCTGTCCAGGTGAGCATCTGTGCTGGGCATCACTCTGGACGCCTCTCTCCACACTGACTGGGTGGTCCCTGACCCAGGATGTGGAATGAGGGGCATCCTCTTCTTTTCTTCTTTCTCTTCAACTAGATGATATCTGCACCACCCCCCCAGGACCAATGACTCTGGCTGGTTCCCTAAATACTTTTATTTTGGCTACATTAGACTTAGATGAATTTTGCTATTATTATTACTATGACCAGTGAAGTTAACCACGAAGCATATTATTTCTTTAGGGAAATAATGCAAGTTCCAAACAACCAGTTTGAAATGAACTTTGAGAAACCATTCCTGTTAAATGAACTTTTGAAATATTCTCTGTGCACCTATTTACAAGATTAGGGAGCAAGTAGATGATACTGGGTGGGCCTTAGTGTTATTTCTGTCCCCACATATTATACAATTAGCATTCAAGCCACATACCGACTTCACCAAGACCAGAAGCTGAAATATAAATACCACTCAAGCGAGGTTATTTAGATCCTCAATCAGATCGACCTGATCTCAGCCAATTATTTTTCTGGCAGAGTTAATTAGAATGTGTCTAAAATGAGTGAGATGTGAAAGGCAACTTTCCATTACTTATTCCTCTAACTGTCACCTTCAAGCTGGAGTCTTGTCCTTAATTTCACATTACAAGTACCTTCTAGAAAGGATCAGGTCTACATGTAGCCTTTTAAAATTAAAACCAAATTACGTTCCTGATAATTTCAGCTGAAATATTAAATTGGGTAGAAAGTTAATCACACGCAGGCAGGAAGAATTACAAGAGAAAAACAGAAGTGCCGGAAAAGAAGCAAGGCTCCGAAAAGAGAAAGGATGGATCCACAGATCTTTACTTCCACACTTCAGAGCCTGAAGCTTTTGAATGGAAGCAGCAGAAGTCTGAGAATCTTCTGTTTCGTCAGTTTCCATCCCACATCCGGCCTTTTGTCTGACACCAGGGTACATCACCTAACAGCACCCAGTAAGAGCGTGTGACCCTCCGCAGTCCTCGGGCTTGCCACCTGTGAAATGGGAATATGCCCCCTTTTGTAGACTGGAGTTTATGGTTCATGTTGTTCTGACCTTGGAACACTTTTGACAAATAAAACCATGAGAAATCGCTTTCAGGGCAAATAGCTCATTATTTATTACTCAAAAAAGAAAAATAGCGAGAGAGAAAAAAAGCCAAAAGCAAGATCAATGGTTCATCTGATCTTGAACTAGAAAGGACACAAAGCATACGCTAGCAAAGGGCTTCCTCAAGGGCTCCTGACTCTGTGCTAACAAAAAACCCAAGGAGAAGCCCAAGACGACCAAGTACCCACCCTACCCAGCCCAAGTGTGGGTCTCAAGCCCAGTCTCTTTCTTGGCCTTTTCTCGTTGGAAGGAGAGGTTCTGAATTCTGATTTCTGTCTTAAAGCACAAGACACACTTTAAACATCTGTGTATAGTGTGTGAAGAAGTTAGGGGTGTGTGTGTGTGTGTATGTGTGTGCATGTGTGTGTAGGAGGGGAGGGAAGGGAAGGAGACCGTGGTATGTATCTCTAGGAGATGCAAAGGAAACACAAAGTAGCAAAAGCATGTTTTCTGCCTTCTGGGTGCCCCCTGCAGGCTCAGTTGTGCCAACAATGACTCAGGTGAACGTGGACACACACGTCAGCTGGGACCCGTGGCAGCTCAGTGGGGCTTGGTGAATGGGAGCACCTGGCACCGAGCTGCGCTGGTCTGGAGGGACTTCCGGGGGCAGAAACCTTTCAGACAGGTGTAGAAGAGAGGGGCCTTTGGGGGCAGAGGGTCAGGCGAGCTGCAAAGCCCCATGAACATCGATTACATTAAAAATCTTATAGACAATACACAAATCATTACTGTGCGTCTGAATGCATTTTTATAAATTGAACACCCAGGCAACCACTATTAAGATAAAGAAATAGAACATTTCAAGAGCCCCCCATCCCTGCGCCCCACTCTTCCGTGGTCACCGCCGTCACCCCAAAGGAGACCGTCTTCTCGCTTCTATCACCAGGGGCTTGTTGGGGCTATTTCTCAACTTACGTAAACTGAATAATAAGGTGTTTCCTGTCTTGTGTAGGCTTCTTTCGCTCAACCTTAGAATCTGTGGGCTGTAATTCACGATGCTGCAGGCAGCAACAATTTCGCCCATTCTCAATATCAAAATGTATCACAATCTCTTTATCCATTTTACTACTGATGGAAATTTGGGTTGTTTCCAGTTCAGGGCTCTCATGAATACTGTTACAGAGAACACTCTTGGATATTTCTTGGTGCATGTAAATGTACGTTTCTAGTGAGTGTGTGCCTAGGAGTGGAATTTCGGGGCCATTCTTTAGGAATCTTTAGGAAGATTTCTAAAGAAATCCAGCAAGATACCTGGGACAGAACAAAGCTGAGCTGCACAGACCTGGGTTGGGGTCCCACATCCTCTCTTGCTGGCCTGAGACCTTCTACAAGATCTGGTGCACAGACCAGAGGCAGGCCCTGCAAAGTCACCGTGATTTCTCCCATCCCAAGGAACCCACTCCAGACCCCATTTTTCCCTCCAGCTCCTGCTCTGTTTTGCTTCCTAGCACCGCATAGAAGAGGTGCCAACAACACTCACCGTCTCCCACGCTCTTGAACTCACCCCAACTAGGCCCTTGCCCTCACCACTCCAAGGTCACAATGACCCACATCACCAGACCTCTAGGCCAGTGCTTCGACCATATTCAGCAGCATGTGGGGTGGTCACCCCTCCGTTTCGTAATGTGCTCCCTTCATGTGGCTTCAAAGATGTCACAGGCTTTCCCGTCCTTTGATTTCCCTGGCCACTCTTTCTCAGGCTGTTCTGCTGATTCAATCCCTTCCCCAAACCCAAGGTGCCAAAGAGCCCCTGATTCAGACCTTGGCCTTCTTCCTTTCGGTCAAGTCTCCCTCAGTTGATGACCTCTTAGGGGATCACGCTTTCCAATACTACCTCTGCGCTGCTGACTGTCAAATTCTCTTCCGCCCAGACCGCTTCCCCGACCTCCAGACCCGTCCATCAAACTGCCTGCTCCACCCCTCCCCTTGGATAAGCTACTGGTCCACTCAAACTTCACACAACCCAAAGTAAAATCCCGACATTCCCTCTGCAAATTAGCAAGTTGGATGGGATTTCCTTTCTCAGTTGGCGACAACTGAACCCTTCCAGTTGCTCAAGCAAACATCTATGGACTCACTCTCCATATCTCTGTCCTTCTGTCACTCCCCACATCGGGTCCAACCACAAACGCGATTGTCACCTTTAACATCTATCCAGAATTCGATGGCACCATCTTCCTGAAGCAAGTCACCGCCATCTCTCGCCTAGGTCATTTCCAGAGCCTGCCAGGTGATCTCCCGGCTCTGTCCTTGCCCACCCAGCCTCCCCGCAGCACCCAGTCATCCGAACACAGCAGGAGAGCGACCTGCTGGGATGAGATGTCCTCCAGTGACTCCCATCTCACTCCAGTAAAGACCTATGTTCTTACAGAGAACTTATGAGAGCTTGTGCCCCCCATATGCCCCTGCCCCTGGTCTCACTCCACTCCAGGCACACTGGCTCCTTGAAGAACATAAAAGGGGCTCTCCTGTCTGCGGTCCTGGGCACTCCTGCTAGCTCTACCAGGATTGCTCTCCCACTGGAGAGCCCATAGCTCTCTCCCTCATTGCTTTCACGCACACACGAACAATTCATGCCGTCTTTCTTTGCTTTTTTTTTTTCCTTATACTTACTGCTACTGACATACTGTAAATTTTTCTCATTTATTATTTATTGTCTGGCTCTCTCCTCTAGGATGTAAGCTCAGTGAAAGAGGGAGGTTTTGTTTGTTTATTCAACATGATCTGTGGGTGGTTACCACCCGGAGGAAGCGGGCTGCGGAGGCTACGTGGACATGTGCAGGCATAGAAGGGGGACCCCACAACCAAGTAACTGTCTCCATCCCCAAATTTATTTAGTGAATGAGTGAACAGATCGATGACTTAATGGCGATAAAGAGATCAGGTTTATGGGAGAGCCTGGAACACAGTGGGCGCTCAGAACAGTGTCATTTTCCTCAACGTTTCCCTGGGCCATTTGGGAGCGACCCCGAGCTCTCCCTGCCTGGGCTGTGACTGTTCTTTGTATGTGGGCAGCTCCCAGGGAGCCCCGCCGGGCACCCGCATGGTGTGCAGCGAGAGTCCTACAGTTTCAGCCCCGCTTCCTGAGTGTCTCTCTCTGACCCTCTGGATCTCTCTAGGAGAAAGCCCTCCAGAAGTGGCCATTTAAGGAGCCACTGCTCCCACACATCTCAGCTCCATCTCAATCAGAATGGATTCCGAGGGTGGGGAAAGCAGAGACAGAGACACACGGAAGCTCTGGTCACCCTAGGTGGGGGAGTCCCTCCCACCGAGGAGAACACACCTGGCGGGGTCCTCAGAGTCACTCTGCATATGGGTCCCTTCTCGCCTGGGCTTGTCCTGCTCTACTCTTCCGGGGAGGGGACAGAGCCTCCAAGGTGAGACATGGCCGTGTTCCACCTCCCACTGAGGTTCCCGCCTGCAGTGTCTTCCTCTCTGTGCCACCTCCGAGAGTCCCTGCCTCCAGATTGTCGCACCCGGGCCATTGTCTCTTGCCCTCGTGGTGTATCACCTACATCCCGTGCCTCCGTCACTGGACCGAGCTCCACGAGCAGACCGTGCTGATTCACGCCCCCTAACCTTGCGTGGTGTGCTTAACAAATGACAGAAGGAATAAATGAAATCGATCCTTTTAGAGCAACGGGAGAGCACGCGTTACCTCTCTGCTGAGGTGGTGAGAGCAAGGGAGGAGGAAAGCAAAACTCGCTCGTCGACTCCATATATCATTCTATCCTTTGCGTAAAATGATAAATGGATTTGCTTGGGCAACACTTCGCCTCCTGTGTTTTCCCATAAAGTCCTCTTCACTAAAAGCATGTGGCATTCAGACATCTCTCCTCTGAGAAGACAGTCTAACCACAGCATTCTGTATGCATGAGGCCCGCATGGAGAGCAGTTGTTGCCGTAATGAGGGAAATCCGCGGCGGGGACAGCTCGTCGGCAGTGCTGGTAAATATTTATAGAAGTGAGCAGCTAGCAGAACACGTTTGATGGCCGAATTAATATGGGAGAGCTGGAATCTCTAGGTGAGAAGGTGTCCTGCTTTCCAGCCAAGCTCAGCCTCCAGCTACCCACGGATCTAGCTCCCTAAGTGGTGTCAACACAAGAACACCACCTCATCTCGTTTTGGGTGACCCCACGTGACGCTGGAAAGCCTTCCCACTTTGTCACCATTTCTTGCTGTCAAGAAGTTACCTGTGGCTATCCATTAGATCTGTGGTCCAAGCCAAGAAATAAGCCTTAGGGGATAACCTGCCCTTCAGAGAAATCACATGCCTCCCAGGAAACCTTTGCCTTGTGCCCCTGCCCATTGCAACACTGGAAATTGGCTCTGGGGAAGGGTCTGGAAGGACCTAGAAGGATCTGGAAGGGTCTGGAAGGGTCTGGAACACAGGTGTGAGTCTCCTTCAGGCAAAGCCTTTTCAGACTGACTGTCTGTGAGTGCGTTTCACTCTCTGCCACGCAGACTCAGAAACCCAGAGCTGCGAGGGCCGTGCCATCTCTCTAGTCCATTGGGCTGAGCTTCGTCCTCTTCCCCCAAGAGGAAATGGAGGCCCAAGGCTGTCCAGAGTGTCGCTGAAGGACACAGGCAGTGTCAGAACTGAGATGGGAAACCCACTGTTACCTCAGTTGGTCAGTCTCTGTCCTCTACACAAACTCCATGTGTGACCCAACGGGGGAGATTGTGTGGGTACATGCGCATGTGAGCATGTGTATGTGTGTGTGTGGTGTCCAGCACCCACACAAGCCAAGTCTCTGCTCTCAACTGAGGAATGGGAGCAGAGCAGGGGACTTCAGAAACCTTCAGGTTCCCCTTCCTCCAGAGAACCTCTTCTGTCCCCTGGCTCCTCTGAGCCATCTGCACCCCACAGTGTTTATTGGGGTCCAACCTTTGCACGGACCTTTCCTTTGTGTCTCCCAGGAATGATTCACCCCAGCCTCCAGGGAGATTCATGTCATAACGAAGTAGTGGCTCTCCTCACCTCCTCACATCCCAGGTGGGGGCCATGACCACTCTGCTAGACATTGGCTCTTCCCAGGGGTCCTTTCTGTCCCTGCTTTCAATGTGTGAAGTCCCCCATGACCCTGAGTTACCCCACCCCTTATCCCTACCTCATTGCCTCGCTACTATCCAGATTCTTTACCTTGTTGAGTTATCGCTGTTTCATGAACTCGGTCCCCCACCTGGACCGCAGCAACAAGGGGAAAAAGAACTGAAGTCAGCTTGTTCACCAACACAGATTCTGGGGTGACTGTGAGGGTGGCCGGTGATGTCGGCAGCAAGGAATTGCACCAAGACTGGAGCAACAAGCAGGACAAGGTTGATTCACCCTCCAAGTGAGGAGAGGGGCCAGACCTCTAGAGAAACGCCAGCCCCAACTTCCTGCCTTCTAAGGGGTTTTGAAGGAGGTGAGAGGGTTGCAGCTGTGCCTGTGGGGTCGGGGTGGAAGGAGGCGGGCGAATCTTGGCTAGGTAGAGCAGGAGGTGGTGGGTTTCTCAAGGGGCTCTATCTGGGGCTTGTCCCGGATGCGGGTTGTGGTCAGGCTAGAGTCTGCTTTGTAGCTGGGGTCTACCTTCCGAGAATGTAGGGCATCATGACCGAGAAAAACAAAGAGTCAAGGCCAAATGCAGATGCCTATGGGTTTTGTCAATGTGGCTGGGGGTTGGCGGGGAGGGGTGTCTTTGAATAGATTCCTTTCAGTTATGAAGGTGAGGGCCAAGACCCTCACCCCCTCAGAAATCACCAGAGGACCAAGAGGGGATGAGATGGGGTCTCCATACACCAGGGAGGTGCTAGGACAGTTTACAGGCCATGGAGGGCAACGAAGCAGGCTTTATGCAAAGCTGGGATTTACTGGGAAGCCCGGAAGGTTCGTAAGCATTAGCCAGAAGACAAGATCTGAGGAGTCATCGAATTTAACCTCCTGAACTGGGAAGAAGTGTCAGAGCCCAGCCCAGAATCCAGGTCTAGTGGCTCCCACTCCCAAGCCTTGTGTGCTCTCCGGGAGCCCGTGTTTGGTGGCGGGGCCCAGAGTCACCTCCGGTCCTTGGGCTGGCGGTATATGGGGTGTTAGGACCCGGGTGAGGTGGGAATTTCACGTGGGCACAGGGAGCTCCAGCCTATTCTCGGCCCTCACATTACTATCTTATGGCTGGGGCATCACAAACCCATTCTCCCTGTGGGCAAAACAAGGCATAAAACCTGGGCCTGGGGGAGGCTCTTAGCACCACGAGGGTGGCCCTGAGTCACCAGCACCCTGCAGCTGAGACTTAAAGATTTGTACAATCCACTCCGGCTTTCCTTGGGGTAAAATGATTACAACTTCTCCAGTAGCAGATAATTGAAATATAATTCCCACTTGGATTTAGCAGGCAGTCAAAAAACACCTCCCTCCCCCGCTTTTCTATTCCTATCCCGGGCTCTGGATCTGGGACCCCCCAAAGCCATGACGTCTGATGATCAGAAGACGCTGGAAGGAGAGACAGGTGCCAGCGCCTTCGTGTATCCTTCTTGCTGAAGTTCCCATGCGGAGGAGCCTTCTCATTCTCTGTGCGTGGGAATGAAAGAGGACAGATGTTATTATTCCCTGAGAGTCTGAGTAACATAGTCAAGGTCATGTTGCAACAATGAAAAAAAAAATCCACCCCAGTTGCTCCTCTTTGTCCTTGAAACAAACCCTTGACAGCCCAGACTTTAATATCAGTAAACCACAAGTCATTCTTCTGTTTTCCTAAATGCCTGGAAAAGTAATTAAATGGGACGTGATCAATAAGAAAGAATGAGGCCCGGCAGCTCAGCTTGACTTTCTTTCCACGCTCTGTACCTTCTCCCTGAGCTGAAGCGGCTCTGTGGATGGTCTCCCAGCGATTTCACCCCGTCCCCGAGCCTCTGCAGACACCAACCAGGTAAGGGACTTCGCTG
Source organism: Mellivora capensis (assembly GCA_004024625.1). Classification (NCBI taxonomy): domain Eukaryota; kingdom Metazoa; phylum Chordata; class Mammalia; order Carnivora; family Mustelidae; genus Mellivora; species Mellivora capensis. Next base: position 12,585 of record PISX010018895.1, read on the forward strand.
GGAGAATGCCCAGCAGCTGCTTCTTCGAGGCTGACATAACAATGGTTCCATCAAGCCTGGATAAAGCCCCATCAGCCCCTGAGAAAAGATCCCGGGCCACTGATGCCTTGTTTTCAAGTTGCTTTAAATTTCAAGAGGGTAAAGGGAAAGGTATGGCATGAGAGCTCTGCCAACCCGTGCCCAGTAGGGAAACTGGGGACCACTAACAAGGAGCTGGGAACCAGGTTGCATTCACTTTTAACATCTTGTGGCCAGTTTTTACTATTTTCAAAATGCAACTTTGGGCATGTCCCTCCTTTGCTCAGAAACCTCTGGTGGGCCCAGTCTACTGCTTACAAGTTACAAGGGTATAGTGCTTTCTGTTTGGAAACTCGAGGGCAAGAAATTTTGCCCTGCCTGGGAGGTCACCCCAGGCCAGCATAGGGCCAACGGCTCTGTCTTCTACCCTGGTCTTTCACATTCCTCCACATACAAATGTGTGTCTCCCACTACTGGACTTTGGGCTCGATGTGGGAAGAGATGGACCTATTTGTATTTCTGTCCCCAACACCCAGCCCTGCACCAGCCCATAGTGGGCACTCACCAAGTCCTGCGGAGATGAAGGCAATGCTCCCTCCTCTGGTCGTCAAAGCCTGTCACAAGTTAGCCCGAGCTCACTCCCAACCTCATCCCCACTTTCGTTTCCCTGCACAAAGCCTCTGGCCTGGCCAGCTGAGCTAGTTTATATTCCTCGAACAAAGCCACTCTAATTCCCACCTCTGTCCTAATTTACCCCCCTTTCTGCTCCTGGAATTCCTTCCCCGTCTGAAAGCCAAGCTTGTGTGTCCCTCCCCTGCACGGTCCCCTGGGTGCCACATCCACCCCCTGACTCCTGCTGAAGGCACCCACTGTCCCTCCAGAGGTAGCACTTGGAGTAAATCACGCCATCTCTGTGAAGCCCTCCCCAGTATTCCTAGCACATGGGCTGGTTTATTCTCTTTCTATGCTGGACAATTTTTCCAGTTGGGGATCAGGACTGTTCTGTCCCCACGGCCAATGTCCTGGGCCCCAAAATTTAGGTTGCCTAAGAATCACCAAGGAACATGCGGGAAACACAGGTTCCAGGGCCAGAGTTCTAGACAGAGGCCCGGAATCTGAATTCCCTCTGGTGTTTTATTTTCATGCAAACAGTCCAGGGTGTCACTTTGAAAAAGAGCATTGCAAGGATCAGATAAGTGTTTGCCGAGGGACAGACTTAACCAGACCACACCCTGCACCTGCGTACCCACTGGGCTTGCTCATAAGCCCTGTTTCCGTTTCCTAGTCCTGTTGGTGAGGGTTTGTTTCAAGGCCGAGGGGGTGACAGCAGAAGCAGGTAAGGGAGTGTGAGGCAGGAGCCCAGCCTCCCGGCAGCAGTCCCCAGGCTCTCTGGGCCATGGAGGGACCCCAGCTGGAAGCGGCCCCTGAGCACCAGTCCTCCCCAGGAAATGTCCTTCTCTTTGGCTCTCTTATTCTCTCATTGGCCTTTCCCAGGTTCCTGCAGCTCAGCCTCCAAGGATGCTTACACTTCTCTCCAAAAGCCAGCCAGGGTCTGACTGCATGATCCGCATTCACCCGTCCCTTCCCTTACCCCCAAAGCTGCTCTCTCACAAGTGGTCTGCAGTGGGCCCCCCAACTGGGCAGCGGGGCTCTGCCTAGGTGTGCAGGAGCACCAAGGCCAAGGGGCACTAGCTGACAGATGGCACCCCTCCCCACCCCCACCCCGAAGCTCTCCTCTACAGTGTCATCTCCTCCCCACTCTAGGAGTCATGAGCACTGGAACAACATCTTGATTCCCGCTTCCTCTCTCCAGGTGCAACCACGCCGCCCACCGGCCCTCTCACAGCACCGGCTTTCCCCGGGTGGGGTCGTTCTGTCCCATGCTGTGACTTCCCCTAGGCACATGTGGGTAAAACACGACCCTGGACTCAGGGAGTCAAATTGTTTCACGGCATTTCTCAAAGGTGAAAGTTACTGGGAAAATCTCGGGAAAGACTTTTGGAAACCTGAAACCTCTGAGTTGAAAGCACTTAGAGATTATCTGGTGAGAGCTACCTGGGTTAAAGATAGCACCAAAAGAAAAGAATAATAATGTTGGGATGATAGTGTGTGCTGTGTTCCAAGCACTGTTCTAAGCCCCGTAGGTGTATAAACTCATTTAATCCTCAAGTCAACTGTCTGAAGAGGAGCATTGTTACCCCATTTTACAAATGAGGACACTGAGGCCCAGATAGGGTAAAAGGACATGCCCCAATTCTCTTAAATACTGTATAATAGAGCCAGGGCTTGAGCCCAGGTAGCCTTGCTTCAGATTACAAGAGACCTGAGGCCAGACTCTAATTAGCCAGTTAACCTAATGAAACCTTGTGACCTTGGCTTATAAGTCCCTATTCAGTCCAGTCCCACCCACGTCATTACACCCACTCACCTCTTCAGGCTGTTCATACAGTGCATTCATCTCTGCTCTTTCACCTCTGTCACACTGGATTTCTGTAAGTTTCTCTGTGTCCATATCCCCTCTGGCCACAGGACCTTTGTACATGTTTTCTGCCTAAAGCACTCTTTTAACCCCTTTCCCTCCAGTAACATGGTTCCTTCTTCTGGACTCTGCTGAGTATCTTGTCCACAGGAAAGACTTCCCTGCCCTCCTAGGCTAGGGCAAAACTCCCTCACACAGCCTGGAGCAGAATTAGTTTCCTATCAGTTGTAGTAATTAATGCCAGCTTCTCCCGCTAGACTGAGCGGCAGAAAGAGGGAGTACAGGTGGCTTACCCTTGACCTCCAAGGACTGCACAATGCTTGGCTCCATAGCTATTGAATAAATAACTCAATGGTGGGATGGGTGGATCTCCTGAATCCCAAACCATATTTTCCTGGAATTCTGTGCTTTTTTTCCCTCCATTATCGCTGAGGAAATAGCTCTAGTCATGGCAAAAGGACTTGATATTCCATCTGTAGGGTATGGAAAAAACACATCTAATGCCTTTCTTCCTGGTTTATCTCTCTATTCTCTCTGTAAATCTAGAAAGGTATTTGCATTTCATTAAATTGGTTCAGATTGAATCTAAATGAGGGTTAAATATAATTTTCTGAATGCTCTCAAGCTGTAATTCCTGTGTCTAAATAAAAAATAACAAACACTTGAATTTGAGGCGATGGGTGAGATTTCATTTAGTAGTTTCAAATCCTCCACATTTGTTACACATAATCAGATCTGCCACAGAAAGTATCCGTGAGCTTCCTGTGCTTGGGCTACATTTTGACCTGGTTTCTCTGCAGGTACATGTAGACACTTAGGACCCGTGCGCCTTGGGTGGAAAAGGGAGAAAAGGGTGAGGAGGTGTTCCGGGGACCTGAACTCCTAGGAATATCTTCCTAAAATCCCCCGTGGGGAGGGAGGCGGGGCACGGGGCCTGTGGGATTCTGCACAGAGAAGCTCTTCACCACTCAAGTCCTTGCTGCGACAGTCACCCGAGCCCACTTGTTTTTTGTTTGGTGAAAATCACTCTGTGGACACGGTTCGGTGCACTCAGATGCCAGCTCTTGGGATGATATTAAATCTCCCTCCTGGATACAAAGTCCCCTGTTAAAAAGCGATCAAAATAATCCTCGGGAACAGGTGGACAATAAATTAATGAACACAATCTTTTCCTTCAAATTGCACTGGGGAAGAAATTAATTACTGGGCAAATGAGTAACAAAGAGGGATCCCCGCCTCCCACAGCCTCTGAGCCCTCTGCTGTTTTGTTCTCCCGAAATCTAATTTCCATGAAACACTTCGGGGAAGTGCACATCGCCAGCATTAGAATTTCTTAGCAGGCGTGCTAATATGAACGCCATAATTCCATGGTCAAGAGATCTCACTTGGCTTTAAAGGCCTGGGACTGACAAGGGTGATATTTCAGAGGGGCCCATGGTTGGTTCCCAGACACCGTTAATAACCCCCAACCAGAATGGATGCCGACTAAGCTGGGGGATGGGACCCCCCGAAAAGTAGGTATGAATTTTATTTATAGGCACATACCCGGCTAGATATGTACAAATACATAAAATCTTTATTTCCAGTAATATAAATTCTATGCCTGCCTGAAATATAAATCAACGTCCCTCGGCCAGCCACTGTCCTCTGCAGAGTTTGCAAAGTCTAGAACCCTCTGCGGTTTCACTCCTGCCGCTATTTATAGGGTCCTCACACCTCCTTGAAGCTGAGTGATGACGGCATATGCCCTGTAACAGTCAAGAGCTCTGCTGCCCGCCTCCTAAATCACCCCTCTCGGGAGTGCGTGCGCTGGCTTTCCTCTTCTCCTGGCCTGGATCGCAGGACACAGGACAGCCACTGCTCCCTGGCTCAGGGCAGATGTGGCCAGGGGCTGCTCACCCACTGGGGTAAGGGGGGAAGGAGGGAATGTTTACTGGGCCTTCGCTACCAGCCACCTTGCGCTGGGAGACCTACAGTGAATTCTCCAAGCATCCTGGGAGGTTAGCGGTTGCCATCCCTGTCTTGAAGATGGGAGAAACGAGGCTCAGAGGTTGTCGCTCTGCTCTCCAAGACAAGACTACGGATCCCGGGCTAACAGGAGCCAGCTAAGCCCAGCCCAGTGTCCCTGCTTTGCTCTCGGCATTTGTTATCGCTGTCCACTTAAAGCCACTTGATTGTCTTCATCCCCCTTCATTTTCAGCAGTCAGCCAGCGACTGATCTGCATTCAGGAAGGAAGCAGGTGTGCATCAGGGGGTGGGGGCCCGAACGGAGCAGGTGGGCTCCACCCTCCTGGGCTGCATGGCCTAGGGGGACAGGTGGAACCCCTCTCGGAGGAGGTCACTGAGAGGACTTGATTGCCCTTTGACCCCAGAGCTGGACCTAGGCAGCCAGAGTGCCCTCACCCCTCCCTGATCCTGGGCATGCCCGCTCTGCCTACCACCCCCACACTGGGAGCTGATCCAAGGACACAGCCCTGGGAGAGCAAGGTGTTGTTGAGACCATCTGGACGGTGTACATGACCGCACCCCATTAGACCGCTATATAAACCTTTACGATTCTGGCAGGCAGGTGTGGAGACCTACTTGTCTTGCGGCCTCATAAGTAAGTTCCCTCGTGTATTAAGCCTGCCACGTACCCATCTGGAACGGCTGCCTCTTTCTTTGATATTTCCTTGGCTTTCATGTGCAAGGACCTGTTTGCAAACCAGCATCTCTCAAGCACCCATCCTGTTTCCTTATTGGTAACGGGAGGGAGGAAGCTACTCCCAGTGCCCGGGGCTGAGCCCTGCCCCGCCCAGTGGAGGCCGGAGTCCTGGGAGTCCTGGCCCCTCACACCTTTGCCAAGCCTTCCCGTGTCCGACAGATCATTCCGTCTGTCTGAGCTGGCTTCCTCATCAGTGAGGTGGGAATCCACGTCATCGCCAACAACTTCCTATCTAATGTAGTGAACACTGGAGGCAAATGACTTAAAATCTGAAACTATTAAGTGGCCATACAAACGTAAGCCGTGTGCTGTGTTGCAGGGACTCGAGAACTCTGAGACACAAACGTACACCCATTAGGAGGTTATGATGGAAGAGGAAAGGACACAGTCGACGGCAAGCATTGGTAAGGATGTGGAGACGCGATCCTTGCGGGCTGTTGGCAGGAATAAAATGGCTCAGCTACTGTGGGAAATAGTATGGAGGGTCCTCAAACAAATTAAACATACAATTACCCTAGGATCCAGCATTTCCACTTCTGGGCCTGAACCCAAAAGTATTGAAAGCAGGGACTCAGGGATGTGTACGCCTGTCTTCCTAGCAGCATGACTCACTAGGGCTAAGAAGTGGAAGCCACCCGTGTGTCCATCGATGGATGTACAGCCAAATAAAATGTCTGATATCCATAAAATGGGATATTGTTCAGCCTTAAAAAAGGAAGGAAATTATGACCCAGGCTACAGCCTGGATGGACCTTGAAGACATGATGCCGAGGGAAATAAGTCACAAAAGGACGAATCCCGTATGATACCACGTTCCAGAGGTACTAGCTCCGAGACCGAAGGCAGAGTTAATGAAGGGAGGCTGTGAGGCTGGGGCAGGGGAAGGAGGAGCCCTGTGATGTGGACGGAGCTTCAGTTTTGTGCAATGAAGAGAGTTCTGGAGTTGGATGGTGCTGATGGTTGGAAGACACTGTGAATGTGCTTAATGCCCTTGAACTACAAATTGGGCTCAATGGCAGCATTTATGTTATGTTGTTGTTGTTGTTGTTGTTGTTGTTTTAAGATTATTTATTCATTTATTTGGCAAAGAGGGAGAGCGAGCACAAATAGGCAGAGAGAGAGGGGGAAGCAGGCTCCCCGCTGAGCAGAGAGCCCGATGCGGGGCTCGATCCCAGGACCCTGAGACCATGACCTGAGCCGAAGGCAGAGGCTTAACCCACGGAGCCACCCAGGCGCCCCCGTGTTATGTGTGTTTTATCACAATTAAAAATAAAAATTGAAAAGCCTGTGATGAAACCCCCCCCGCCCTCCAGGTACTCGCGTCTCTCCAGGTCTCCTCTTTGGGGTCCCGCTCACCTCCTGGTTCCCCCTTCTCCACCTCTCCTTCTGCCAACTTAGCCCTGAGACGCTGATCCCCTCAACGATACAGTCGTGTCTTAGACCAAATCATTTAGGCAACAAGAAGGCTTTCTGAGGACAGCTCATGATGGTGGGAGGGAGATGGCCTTGGGGCCAGCCTCTGCCCAGGGTTCCAGCTCCCACTCTGCCCCTTCAGGCTTCAGGTGTCTCCCCTTTCTGTTGGAGGTGATGACAAGATCAACGCCTGAAAGTCTCAGAACCGAGCTGGTACGCCTCGGCCCTCAGTCAGTGTTGGCGATTACCACCACACACTGGAAAAGACACCTTCCAGGGAGAGGAGATGGGCCCTGCTGGGAAAGTTCTGTTCACCGTTTCCACATCAGCCCGCCCACCCCGCTCCGCCTGCACCCAGTGTGGGACCGGCAGGATCATTCCCTGAGCGGGTCATCTGTCTCATCCCACGTGTCCCTCTCCCCAGGGGCACTTCCGTAGCGGAGACGGCTGGAAGCAGACATTTTAGAAGGAGAAGCTAAGCACTGGGTCTGGTGAAGCGGGTGCGAAGGGACACACGGGAGGCGGGGCAGTTGCTCTACAGCCCTTCCTGCTGTTAGTGGAAAGGAATGAGCTCTGAGTTTGGGTGGAGATGAGTATGTTCTCACATAAATCAGGGCTGCTCCCAACTCAGGAACCAAGGCTTGGGGCCTGGAGTGACCCCAGCTGCATGTCCTCCCTAGACCGCCCTCGATGTCCCACACGTGGACTTGAAGGCCACACAACCTGGCTTTGGGCGTCGGAGGATGTGACCAGCCTGCTGAGGACAGAGGGTGAGACTCTGTCCCTGGGAGTAGGATGATGGTTTTCTCCAGCGAGGACACATCCCAGCAAAGAGAGATTCGACAGCCAAGCCTGGCACCTAGACCGCCAGGCTGTGCCCACCAGCTCTCGACACCACTTAGAATCTTCTGGGCCCCACCATTTCCTGCAGGTCCCCATGGCTCTTCCTAGCAGCCTGACGGGGCCTGCTTTAGGTCGAGGGGGGCAACAGCCCCAGGAAGCCCCCCCACAACATGCACAGGCTCGTGGGGCATGACAATCCCCTGTGGACAGTCCTGAGGCATTTCCTGAGCTTGCCTGGGGCGTCCCACGGGCCACTCAGAGCCGTGGCCAGGTGCACAGCGTGTCCCTCGGTGGCATTCCTTTTTTCCCCGTCCACATGCATTCCTCTCCCTTGAATATCAAAAGACCTCATAGCAGGATCTGCTTTTCAGCAGCCCAGGCAGGAGACACAGGGACGAGTGGGGTGAGGGGAACACTCTTTCTCCTCTGGATCTTCGAGGCTGTTGCTAAACCCAGAAGGGCTCCATTGTGTTTGGGGCACTCCTGGTGGTGAAGGTAACTGTCCTCCGACCCTTGGAAGCAGCCCCACAGATGGCCAGGGGAGGACAGGAAGGTCCCTGGGGATAAGCCTCACAAGCAGCACTTGGGTGCTCCAGTCATCCTGAAGGTTCTGGTTAAATGCGGAGGAGGCAGGAGCATGGCGGGGGGCGGGGGTCTGTTAAGAGCGGACAGCCGGGGGTAAAGTCACGCTCTGCCATTGCTAATCTATAACTTGGGGCAAATGACTGAACCTCAGCTCACCTGAGGTTCATTATATCATTACCTGATATAATCAAGTAATTTTATGAAGCTTTTAGCCAGACACTCAGTAACTGCTTAAGTAGTGGATATTATTACGGTCTTTGCTTTGACTCTGACTCCTCTGTGACAGAGACCTGAGTTTTAGATGCTGATGGTTCCTTTTTTCTAGAAAACAACCCTCATGAAGAAGTCTCCGACCATTGCTCTTGGAGAAAGTCATAAAGGAACCATCGACCCCAACCTAGACACTCCAGACTCAAGTGGGCTGTTTTGTTTGTGCAATACATGGTCGGGCCTGTTGAAGTCAGAGTTCCCTCTCTGTGGATTTCTGCCTTGGGTCTGAGTGGTGAGGGGAGGGCAGCCTAGGGGAAATCAGCAAACTAGAAGGAAATATCTGGAAACACAAGTTTCCAGTGGAGGCAGAGATGGGAATGGACATGGAGCTCGGGGAAAGCACTGTCTGGGGACGCCGATGAGACAGGGGACAGAAGGAAGCTGAAAGGAGGGCATTCAGGCCTCATTTTCCTTCTGGAAGTTGGGCGTCCACATATGAGTGACGTCATTGCTTGCCGCTGGCCACACTTACAGAGTCTGGGGGTTTAATTCGCCGTCCGCGGCCAGCGCAGCCTGACGGAGGGTCGCTGGACATGGCCAGGCTGGCCTTGTAAGAATTCTATCAACTAGTCCTGCTTCTAGCAGCCGCCTGACACTGAGGGAGGGCCTGCTGCAGGTGAAATTCCAAAACCAAGTGTTCGTGTGTTAGTCAAGACTTTACAACAAAGACCTTCCATCGAGACCCCGACAGGACATGAGAAAGCCAAGATCACCCTTCCAGGTCCGGCTTCCGACAACTCCTCCTCTATTCCTTTTCTTCCTGCACATTTTAACTCTTTTTAGAAGATTCGGGTCATCTCACAGACATAGATTTTTCTGATTTTTTTTTTATGAGAGTATTTCTCTTTTTATTAAATTTTTAAAAAATGTTAATAGTCCATGTCATTCCACGTTCATGGCTGTCTACCGTTTATTTAACTGGTTCCCTATTGTTGATCATTTAAGCTTTTCCCAGTTTTTGTGATAATTAGCACTCTAAGGGCTGTCTTGATACAAAATTCTTTGCCTCCCCCCTCTCCCCCCCCACCCGGTAGTGGTAACATAGCTTCTCTGGAGTAGAATTACCAGGACTAGGGACCCGAACGCAGGAAAGCTTCTTGCCCCATGCTATCGAATTCACCTTCAGCAAGTCTGACTCCTGTCATCTCTGCTATCGCTTTTAACCTTGGCAATACATTGATGTGTAAGTCAGTCAATGGGGTGAGACGCTTTTACTGCACTCTCCTGGGCTTTGGACTTCCAGTTAAGACTCCATTGAGAGCTAAGTTAAAGGAACTCAAAATGCCCACTCTGGTCCCTTTCAGGATGCACCTTCTAATCTCCCGGGAACCAGGTTGGACAAAAATGGGCATTCCAAGGGCTTCCCTGCCTCCTGGTGACAAGCCCTGAGAGTTTTCTGGTGTGTATAGGGGCTGCTGCTCACGTTAGGGAACAAGGGAATAGCCCAGATTGTCCCAGACAGCCTGATGAGTCTGGGTCCTCCAGATTCCTGCCCCTGCTTGATTTTTGGTGCTAAACCACATTTCTGAGAGAGGCCAGGCATGCTGAATCGGGGTCACCTCCCCCCTCTGGGTTTCCTGCCCAAATAGGGCCTGGAGCTGGAATCATGGGGGGGTTCTGGTGGCTCAACTGTGAGACCATTGACTTCGGAACCCTCTGTGGGCTCAGCCCAGACAAAGCAGAGCAGTTTTCGGGGCCCCTTCCCACCCCTCAGCTGGGATCTTCTCGCCTCAGAGGAGACTGGTGGGGAGAAGGGCTAGATCAGTGCTCTCTAAGAGAACCCTTAAAAGAGGTTAAAAAGATGGCTTTCAAGCAAAGTCCAATGAACCGGCACCCACAATTTCATTCAGCTCATCAATTAAGGAGGGAGGCAGAAAGTCGGAAATGCTGATTCAAATGGCATTTGAAGTACTGGGATTTATATAGTCCATCGGGAAAGACTCACTAGAATAGATTTTTATTGTTTGAGACAAATCCAGTTAATGTCTTACGGAGCAATCAATCCTGGCTTTCTCCTCTCACTGGACAGGAACCATTTGCGTCTCCATTGGACAGACATCTGCAATGGAACACGGAACTTCACAGACTCTGAGCCCCTAGTTCACAGTAAATGTCAAAGTCCAACAACAGCCCATCCTCCTAGAAATAGGGAAGATCTTTGGGTCGGCCTCTGAAACAAAACTTTCCGGTGACGTTGGAAATAACCCCCAATCATCCCCTTGGCCTTATTTCCAGATTTTGGAGAGTTTTTATTAACCTCGCAAGCTTATAACCACCCCCGCAAAAACAACTCAAATCACGTACTCTGCCGTACCAGCTCGGCACGATCAGGGACCCTGGAGCGTGAAAGCACCCCTAGACGTTGGAGGGGAGTAGCCACCATGCCAGCAGGAACTCTGCAGAGTCTTCGTCTTACATGAGGTGCGTGTGGTCCTTAACTGTCTAGATGTTCATATATTTATGTGTCTTGTATCTCCAAGCACATTGCAAACTTCTTGATGGCAGAGTACGTGACTTATAAATTCACAGACTTTTAGAAATATAGAGCCTTTGAGATTTTTAGTCCAATGCTCTCATTTATTAGATAGCTTGTACCCCAGCTTTATTAAAGGACTCGCCTAAAGCCAACTGGCTAGAAGGTGCAGAACCAGGAGAAACACGAGACTTCTAGACTACTGCTCCAGGTTCTGCCCAGGCTACTTCCTCTGCCCCCGGCATACCTCTGAATGCGATGTATATGGGTGAGATGAAAGGAAGGAAGGAAGGAAAGGGGACGGAGGAGTGAAGGAAGATGTTTGGGTGCATGGATGGGTGAGTGGGTAGGTGGATGGGTCGATGGAGAGGTGGGAGATGGGCGATTGGGTGAATGGGTAGGCAGATGGGTGGATGGATGGGTGGGTAGGTGAGTGAATGAATGGGTAGAAAGTAAATACAATATCTAAATTTAAAGGAGAAAAGAACTTGTGACCAAAAATACAGTTATCCTCTTTTCCAGGAAAAAAAGACTAAATTAGTTCTTTAAATTCTTAAATTTCTTCCCTGCTCTCCTGTCCTTGAATGAATGGACAGGTAGCCTCCAGGGGTGGTGGAGGGTTCCCGACCCCAGCTGTACATTGGAATTTCCTCGTACTGGTCTCCTCCTCAGACCAACTAAATCAAAATCCCTGGGAATGGGGTCCTGGCGTCGTTTTTTACTAGACCTCCTCAGGATAATAATCACTGACAGTGGTGGTGAGAGGTAGACAAGTCAGTCCAGGGGCCAAAGGCCCTGACTGGGAAGAGCCATTCTGACGGGGGATAGCATGACTTGATGGCTCTGCTCTGCTGTCCAGGCTCTGGACCAACCAGCTCAATAGAAGGACCTTTCTCCAGGCCACCACGGATGGGCTGGAGCTGGCAGACCTTGCTGGGGCTGACAAGGAAACCCCCGTTTTAGGGAAGGATGAGGGACAGGCTGTGCCATGACTCTTGCTAGGAGTCAGCCTCCAAGAGGTAAGAGCTGGCCTTGCTGCCTAAGAAAAATCTGGTTTCAGGAGAAAACTGTAGCCGGACCTAGAAGCCCCCTGGTGATGTTGGGAAGAGAACCTCAGTGTTGGAGGGGAGTGGAGCCCACAGTCTACATAGAGGGTTTTGTTTTTGTTTTTGTTTTTATGATTTATTTATTTATTTGACAGAGACAGAGACAGTGAGAGGGGAGTGGGAGACGGAGAAGCAGGCTTCCCGCCGAGCAGGGAGCCAGATGCGGGGCCGATCCCAGGACCCCGGGATCATGACCTGAGCTGAAGGCAGACGCTTAACGACTGAGCCACCCAGGCACCTCCTGAATGGTCATCTTTAAATTCGTACTTATGTCCTTCTAGAACTCCCTGTGGAGCTTCACCTTTCATCCAGGTCTGCTACAAGAAGGGGACATTTGGCCGTTTCTGAATCCTTTGTGACCCCGCTCTGTAGACACCGTCCTTATGTGATTTCATCATGTAAGAGGGATCTTAACAACGTGTCCCTGGAAGAGGTAATGGCAGGAAAATGTTTCTTTCTTTGAACTCACGGGGCGATCCTTGAATCGGACAGTTGGAACTTTTCTGCTGTCGGGTGGAGACCAACAGCCCCTCTTCTACTCCATCAGCTCCCTTCCCACCAGCCCTGACCTGTCGGAGAAGCAGCTTCCGTCCTCCCGCGCTCTGCCTCGAACAGTAGTAGGTGCCTGTGGGAGACGAGGCCCTTGACATATATGACTTTATCTACACTGGCCCAGAGAGCACCCCCTTGGCGTGAACTCCCGAGGGAACGCTCGCCTGCCACAGTTGTCACTGACCCAGTTTTGACAGGCTTCTGGACCACTCAGTAGAGGCAGCTGCCGGCTCAGAGAAGGAAGCTCAGGAACCCCTGACCCCTCCTCATGGGGGCCTTCTGGGGCCTGGTGCTTCTCCTCTCCCCATCTGCTCATGCCCTTCTCTGTGTTCCAGCTTACATAGGCCTCAATTTACCCTGCAGACCCCGGCCTTGCCAGCCTGCCCTGAGATCCCACAGCAGGCCCTGGGCTCTACAGCACATGGAACAAATTCACACGGAGGAGGAACCAGCTGGCCCGTCTGGGTTCCACGTGGTCCAGTGGGCTCTGGCCCCAGGCTGGGCATGACCTGCAAACAGGGATGTCAGGGCTGCAGGAGGATGAGGACTGTCACAGACACATGGAAATCATGGGAGGCGCTCAGAGCAACGCATGGCATCAAGTCGAGCTTCAGTGTCACACGGTTCTTGTGGGACCAAAGTAGCTCAGGGTCTAATCATGACAAAGACCATGAGCGTATCATTGGCCATAATTAGGAGATTTGGTGACAGTTTTCAATCGAAAAGCCGATCTACTTTATTAGGTATAATGTGTACACGATACACTGCGTTCATTTGAAGTGTAGGGTTTGATGAGCTTTGACACCACTCTGCTTGCTTGGATGAGCAAAGATACAGTCTGAACTGCATCATTCCAGAATGTTCCCTCCTGCCCTGGCACTGTCCACTCTCTCGTTACCCCCTACCTCAGACAGCCGCTGGTCTGCTTCTGTCCCCAGAGCTTCATTTGAGGTTTCTAGAATTTTCTATACATGAAATCATATCATGCATACCCTTGGCTCTGGCTTCTCTCCCTCAGGCTAACCATTCTGAGATCCATCCGTGGTGTGGTGGGTGTCGGAAGAACGTTCCTTTTCCTGTTCCTTTTCCTACGTTTGCCCATTGATTTGGCCCAGCAAGTGCTCATCAGGGAAGGGCAGGAGTCGGCCCTGGGGTGGAGTAGTCAATGGCCGGGGCAGTCTGCCTTCGTCGGGCTGACCCACAGCCTCATGGGAAGTCAGACATCAAGCAGCCAGCTTGTTATCTAATGACCGCCATCTTAAAGGCTACAAGGCCTTGAGATATGGGGCCTTGTGAGGGCCAAAGAGGTAGGTTTGTGGGAGGAACAGCTGAGCCAAGATATGAAGGAGGTGTCCCCGGGACAGAGAGGTCAGAGCAGCACCTGGTGGTTGGACCAGCCTGGAGCAAGTTCTGAGGGCAGGAGAGAAAGCTGGCGGGTAAGTAGGGTGGAACGGTGCATGTCTTGGCAGAGTGTTTGGATTTATCCGAGTGACAGAAGGGTTTTTAAGCAGAGATGTGGTGTGATTAGATACCCAGATCTAAGGGGCAAGTAATGGCCATGGGAGACCTACCAGTGAGGGCTATTGCCATAACACGGGGCAGAGCCAGCGGCAGTGTAAACTAGAGTCAGGTCATGAGGGCAAAGACAGAGGGATTTGCAGACCATTTAGGACGTAGAACACACTGAGGTTTAGGATCCCATAGCCAGCTGTCGGGGGGACCCCGATGCCTGGAGGAGGCCTGGCTGGCAGTGTTCCCTAGGCTTCCTTCCTATTCTGGTCAGCTCAGGTGCCCAAAGCAAATACCACAGACAGTGGGGATTAACAGCAGACATCCATTTCTTGCTATTCTGGAGGCTGGGAAGTCCAAGATCAAGATGCCAGCTGATCCGGAGTCTGGTGAGGCCCCACTTCCTGGTTTGCAGATGGCTACCTTCTCCCTGTATCCGCACATAGCAGAGAGCAGAGAGAAAGGAAAGCAAGCTCTCTCTTGTCTTCTTATAAAGACATAAATCCCATTATGGGGGCTCTACCCTCATGACCTAACCACACCCAAAGGCCCACCTCCTAATGCCATTGCCTTGGGGATTTGGGCTTTGGTATAGGAATTTGTGGTGGAGGCGGGGTAGGGTGGGGGTGGGAGAGGACAGACACATAAACATTCACTCCATAAAACTCCTTCACCTCCTGTCCTAGATTTCCCTGTTGCTCTGTCTGGAAGCCCAGCCTCTCTGTGACAGTAGCCGTCCATCCATCCCAATCGCCATTCCTGGTTGGGCTGTGGCTAGAGCCCAGCCCAGCTCTTCACCTCCTATTGGAGGCCAGCTCCTGCACCCAGGTTCCACGGCTCGAGAGTGAGACTTTCTGGAAACTCCAGGGCTCTGGATTCACTCTGTAATGACTCACGATCTGCCTCCCCCTGGAAGTATCAAAAATAGCTCAATGGCCCCAATGGCTTCCTCTCTACCCAGCTCCAAGGCTACAGCTCTCATGGAAGCTTCAGCCCAGTGGCTTCACTCCAGGCCACAGGGGACAGGGGACCCTAACCTTTGTTCTACTCCCCTGGGTTCCCTCACTCCTATCCTGTTGCTTCAGCCCTGTTGCCACTAACCCCAGACATTTCCCTCTGTTGACTTTATCAATTAACCCATCTTCCAGAGTTGCCGCTGGACACTGCCCTTGAGATATGTTTGGTCTCATGCCCTGTACCCCACAGGGCCATCCTTGTTCCATGCTAGCACTTCCCTGAGCCCCAGACCTTGAAGCCTGAAGCAGCCAGGAGGGAAGGAGAGTAGCCTCTCATCGCCCCCCACTGCAGGGCGCCCTGGCACCAAGCTTACCCGGACCGCTGTTGATGGCTTGGCCTCTGATGCCCAGCCCTGCTCTGGTCCACTGTCCTGGCCAAGAGCACCTCTGTGATCCAGCTGTGGCTCCAGCTCCTTGACCTCTGCCTCCTGGCCTGCTGCTGAGTCCTACTGCTCCTTTATCCTGAGGACCCCAGACTCGTTTTATAACCAAGAGGCACGTAACCTGGCTGACCCAATCAGAGATCCATACCTGGGAAGACCATGTGAGCCCAGGCTCATATCCACACGGAACACTCAGTGGTCGGAGACAAGGATTGGGCGGGAGTCAAACACGACTGAAAGACCGGATTCACACGCAGCTTTATTTTGCCCGCAATTCTACATAATGGCTTTCTTCATGATATCCTTTATATGGAATTTCACTTCACAGCTCAAAATTATCTACTTAATTACACGCAGCTTCATTTGCCACGATTAATGGCTCCGTGCCGCTAAGGTGACACCTGGCAACAGTTGTTTATTTATAGGAAGCTGATGATGGCTACACGAGGAAGCCAAATGGTCCCACTTGTTCATAAATCTGATCAAAGATGTAAAACATGGATTTTTAACTAAATGCCTTAGACAGGCCAAAGCCGCAGGCCAAGGAAGCCACTTTTCACTGGATGCTCCCAAGCCAGGTGATCGTCCAGCTTCCTTGAAGCCGCCCGTCCCGCCCCATGATCCCTCTTCAGCCACGAAAGGAAACAGCATGTCGAACCAGGTGTCCTGCTGTTTTGTTTTCCTGCCAGCACAACAGGAATGCATGTCTGCTTCGGGATATTTAGTGCTTCTAGTTAAACTGACTTCTTTGAAGAGCAAAGACTAATTTGCGTGCGAATGCAAACAGAACAAACATTAAGTGGGAGCTGGAAGAAGGAAGGAAGGATGGCGACACCTTGTTTTCCACATAAATGCCCTGGGATTGATTCTTTGTGTTGATGTAGCTCTTAACAATTTGCTGGGGCTGCCACAGACGTGATCGCTTTATACCCAGAGTGTTTCGATGATGTGGCGTTCATTCCTGGGCTAAGTGACAAGGACCCCGCCAGGGAGTCAAGGGACCTGCTCATGCCTAGCCAGGCTCCAAAGCCGGTCCCCATTCAAGCCCGGGTGAGCCTTTTCCACCAGAAACAAATCCTTGATTCTCACTCCTGCCTTCCAAGGGACAGGCGGCTAGAAAAGCCCTTACTAAGTAATTCACTCACTACATGTTGGAGAAAGGGGATCAGGACCCAGGTTGTGGCCTCATGACTTTTGATCCCAAAGAAGCTGGTGCTCGAGCCTAATGGGAAGCCGGGGTTGTGTTACTCGACACACTGGGCTTGCCAGAACCGGAGACTTTTTAAAAATAGGAAGGAAATATTATTTTTCCTGGTCACCATTTAGAAAGAACTCAACTTATTTTCCACTGATGTCACTAAAAATGCCATTACTGAGCTAAAAATAAACAGAAAATGTTTGATTCTAATGGGAGATTGTTCCTAATCGAGGATGCAAGCCAACAATGCACACACAGTGGTAGGTCTGGGATGCTCAAGCCAGAGGGGACCAGGGAGACCACCTTGCCATATGTTCCCATTTGATAGATGGGCACACTCAGGCCCAGACGCCGGAATGGCTGCCTGAGACCAGGTGCTCTGGCAGGTGGAGAGCTCCCGGGGGCTCCCATCACTGAGGGGAGAGAGAACTTGCTCACTCTGTTGGGAGAAATGTGTAAGGAAAGCTAGCATGTTGTGGGTGAGGGAGCAAGGCTGTGTTTCTCGGTCAAGGACCTTACGAAACTCTGCACATTCATCATCCATCAGTGCGAAGGGCCAAGTTTGCTTCCGTATCATATTCATGATGGATTTGCTTATTTAAATGAACACCATGAGGCTCTGGCTAACACGGTGGAAAAACCTGCATGTAAGGAAAGGCAATCTCTATGTGAAGAGGAGGGAAAGGAGAGGGCAGAAAAAGGAAGAGGGGAGACTGGGAAGCTCAGTGACCCAGGACGCCGAGAGCCTCTCTGTGGGGACCTCCTGGAGCAGAGACAGGCTGTGGCACTTATAAGGACTGCCCTGTATTTTCACAACATGTAGGACATCCTTGCCTGGAAAAGTCTTCCTCCTTCCTCAAGGAGCTGCACACGCTAATGAGTTTAATGTTACCAACCAGACTTTTTACAGAGGAGTTTGTGTGCTCGCTGCCCACCCCCCCAACCACCTGGTGCCCCTTCACCACCCTCGAGACCCAGCCATCCCCTCCTCAGGTGTTTGTATCCCCGATGTTCTCAGCAAGACCTCCTACAACTGATCTCTTGCAAACCAATCCCCATTCCTTTATTTTTTTTTAAGATTTTATTTACTTATTTGAGATAGAGAAAGCATGAACCAAGTGGGGGGAGCAGCAGGGAGAGGGAGAAACAGACTCCACGCTGAGCAGGGAGCCCGATGCAGGGCTCGATCCCAGGACCCTGAGATCATGACCTGAGCCGAAGGCAGACCCTGAACGGACCGAGCCATCCAGGCTCCAATCCCCAACCCTGACATTCTTCTATCTCCTGTATGTGCTTTATTTTTTAATTAAGCAGTAATCACTGTTTATTTCTATTTATTTACTTATTTATAGCTTTAATTTCTTGCCTTTCTGCGTTAGCATGAGAGCCCCGGGAAAGCAGGGATTGCACTCTCATTTTCTTTACTGGATCCTCACAGAACTGAACCCACCACATGGGCTGCATTTAGAAACTTCCATTTTGTAAAGTATCTTCATATATAGATGATGGCAGAAATATACATATTTTTAATTTTATTTATTTATTTTGACAGAGAGAGATCACAAGTAGGCAGAGAGGCAGGCAGAGAGAGAGGGGGTGGGGAAGCAGACTCCCTGCTGAGCAGAGAGCCCGATGTGGGACTCAATCCCAGGACCCTGAGATCATGACCTGAGCCAAAGGCAGAGGGCTAACCCACTGAGCCACCCAGGCGCCCTGGCAGAAATATTTAAAACATCCTTTTGATACGTGGCTGAGATTACAGCAATAAGCACAGATCTGGGAGCCTTGGAATCTGTGTTTTTTGATCCCTGGTGCTGAGAGCAGGATCGGTAGAACATGTGTGGAGAGAAGGAGACACAGCTAGGTGTCTGGTGTAAGAGGGTTCCTTTTTCTCCACATCTTCGCTAAAGCTTGTTGTTTCTTGTGTTTTTTTATTTAGCAATTCTTACAGTTGAGAGGAAATATTTCATTGTGGTTTTTATTTGTATTTCCCTGATGATGAATGATGTTGAGCGACTATTCATGTGTCTATTAGCCATCTGGATGTCTTTGCAGAAATTACTGTTCATGTCTTCTGCCCATTTCTAAATTGGGTTATTTGTTTTCTGGGTGTTAGGTTGTATCAATTCTTTATAAATTTTGGATATAAATTTTGGACCCTTCATTGGATATGTCATTTGCAAATATCTTCTTCCATTTAGTAGGCTACCTTTTAGTTTAGAAGATAACACTGTATGTTAATTATACTTCAATAACAAAATAATTCAATAAGGTTCTATTTACTAGGAGTGACTAATCAGAAAACAAAATAGAAAAAAATCATCCTCATAAAAAAAGAAAAATAAAAAAATAAAACCAAAGACCTAGAGACTGAAGAAGATGAATAAAGTTTTCATTTCAGTGAGTTGCATGAAAATCTGCAGTTAAAGTTTCTACCCTGCTCCATTTCTTTTTTTTAAGGTTTTTTTTTTTTTTTTTAAGATTTTATTTACTTATTTGAGCAGGGGGAGGGGCAGAGGGATAAGGACAAGCAGACTCTCGGCTGAGCAGGGAGCCCAATACAGGGCTCCACCCCAGGACCCTGGGATCATGACCTGAGCTGAAGGCAGATGCTTAATGACTGAGCCACCCAGGTGCTCCCACCCTACTCCATTGGTAATAAAAACTGAATTGCTTTGGATTTTTAAAAATAATACTTTTAAGGTTCAGGAGATCTAATATAAGTATACCTTGCATTTATATAGTATTTTACACTTTACAGAGAACTTTCACATATATTATCTCATTTACCTCATAAAACAGTGCTAATGCTTCATGCAATCATTTAAATTTAGAATTTAAATAAAATCGGGAAGAAAAAAATGTTTAAGTCACTAAATATATGAGTAAACAAGCCACTGCTAGGGAATCAGTAGACACTACAAACTACAAAATAAGTATTGGAAAAACAACAAGTAGGATCATCATCAGGCACAGAAAACAAACTAAGGAAATTACGTTTAAAGAAATAAAAGGGAATATCGGAAAAATAGGGAACCACAGAACAAGAGGCCATAAAATCACTAGGCAGATCCTAAAAGGACCAAATAGAACTTTTAGAAAGGAAAAATAGAATGGAAGAATGGATATTACTAACTTATAGCAGGGGTTAAATAGCATATAAGACATAGCCAAGGAGAGAATTAGTGAAGTGGAAGTTAGATACAAGAAATAGCACAATAAATGAGAGAGGGAGAGAGAGATGGAAATCTGAAAAGGAAGTATCAAGAGAAATAAAGGATAAAGAAAGAAGTTCCAAAATATGTGTGTTTAGAATATCAGAAGGACATCACAGCAACAGTGGAGAAAAGCCACTATTTGTGGAAATAATGGCCAAGAATTTTCCAGGACTGATGAAAGATACCAATATTCAGATTCCTCAGATTCAGCAATACCAAGAAATCCCAAGCAGAACAAATAAAAAGAAATGTACCACCCAGACAGACTGCAAAATCCTAAAACATGCCCTCCCTCTGCTCCAAAGATATTAAAAGTTCCTGGACAGGACAACATACTACTGACAGGGAGTAACAATTCAATGGCATCAACAATAATAGTATCCAGAAAACAACAGAACGATACTTTCAGTCTCCTAAGAGAAAGTGTCTGTTATACAGGACTAAATAGGCTAGTAACAAATGAGACCAAATATTCATGTCTTACTACACAAGGCTGTATTTCATGCCTACCGCCAGTATCCCACAAACTAGGTGACCCTCTAAGGCAACTTCCCACTAACTGGGGACTCACGAATCCAGACTTCCTACATCTCATGTCTCCACCACCTCAGCACATGTCTTGCAGAACCAACAAAGAAGGGGAGGAGAAAACCAGAGTCATGCTGGATATTCTCACTGCCTCAGCCCAGAAATGACATGGGACTTCTGTTCACAATGCATTGTCCAGAACTAGTCACATAGGCCCTACCCAGCTGCAAAGGAGGATGCAGGGGTCTGTGTGTGTGGTCAGGGAGAAACATGAATATTCCGGGAGCATTACCTCCTGCCACTCTTTCAAGAACAAGAGTAAAGTAAAAACATTGTCAGATAAACCAAAGCTGATACAGTCTATTACCAACAGATTTTCTTTTTTTTTTTTTTTAATTTTTATTTATTTGAGAGCGAGACAGTGAGAGAGAGCATGAGTGAGGAGAAGGTCAGAGGGAGAATCAGACTCCCCGTGGAGCTGGGAGCCTGATGCAGGACTCGATCCGGGAACTCCGGGATCATGACCTGAGCCAAAGGCAGTCGTCCAACCAACTGAGCCACCCAGGCGTCCCACCAACAGATTTTCTTTAAAGGAACTTCCTACAAAGGATATAATTTAGGGATTGGGGAAATAATCCTCTGAAAAGTTCCCAGGGACAAAAAGGAACAGTAGACAAATGAATGCCAGATGTGGGGGGGAAAGTCCAAATAATTACCAACTATATGAAATAATAGCAATGGCACTTACTCTGTGAGGTTAAAAAAAGGCTCAAACTGGATTCCAAATCCTGGACACGTATAGCATGATCCTGGAGGGGCATAATGGACACTGCAGGGTTTTATGTGTCTTATACTTTCCTCTGAGTGTTCTAGAGAAGTCTGTTAAGTTGAATATAGACACTGACGTACCTAGGATAACTACTAAAAGCACGGAACTAAAAATGCGTAACTTCCAGGGCATAGAGCATGCAACTCTTGATCTCAGGGTTGTAAGTTTGAGTCCCATATTGAGTGTAGAGATTATTTAAAAATAAAATCTTTACAAAAATTAAAAATAAAATAAAATAATGTGCATAACTTCCAAACTGTTGGGGGTAGGGATACAATCAATCCAACAGAAGGCAAGAAAGAATGGGGATGGGGAGATGGGAAGACAGGAAAGATAAAACAAGTAGTACAAAATAAGATACTATAAATGATAAAAATATGTCAGTAATCAAAACACATGGCCAAATTCAAACTAATAGACAAAGATGATCAGATCATGTTTATTTGGACCCAGGAATATCCTATCTGTGAGAGCTCTATCTAATCATAATAATGAGCACACACTTGTCCTATGTACCAACCACTATTCTGAGTGCCCTAGAGATGTTAATTCATTTACTCCTCGCAGAAGCCCAATGAGACAGGCACAATTTTGACAAGAAAACCAAGTTCCAAAGAAGTTAAATAGCTTGTCCTATAACTTGAGCGGCAAAGCAGTGCCTTGAACCCAGGCAGACTGCTCCTAGAGTCTGTACTTTTTACCTCTGTATCATAACACCTCTTTCTTACCGAAGGCCCCAGAAAGGATGAAAGCAAAATAACAGAGAAAGATATATCAGGTAAAGATTAACCAAAAGAAAGCCAGCATAATGACATTTATATTAGACTTCCAGGGGAAAAAAAAGTATTATTGAAGATAAAGGGATAAAAAGTACAATTCACTAGAAGCTTTAATAGTTTCAGACTTGTACGTCCTTCATAACATCATTTTAAAATACACAGAGTAAAAATTGACAGAACTACAAAAAACGGCTGAGAAGTACACCATCAGAGTGGGACATTGTGTCATACCTCTCTTAGGAGACAGAAAATCAATAAGGATGCAGAACATTTGAACAAGTTTGATCTGCGGGAGACATATGGAACACACTACCCAACAACTCAAGAATACACATGCTTCTCCACGTGTACATGGAACATTCATAAAAACTGATCACATAGTAGATCATAAAACATCGCTGAAGAAAGTTCAAAGAGTCGTCGTCATCCCTACCGCGGTTCCTGAACACAATGCAATTACCTTAGAGATCAATAATAGCTTGCAGCTAAAAATAGTGCCTTGATCAGAGGACAACAGCTTAGAGGAAGGATGTGTGAGGTGAAACCCAGGAAGCAGCGCCGAGCATGAGAAAGGGGGATGGATTCTAGAGATGTTTCTAATATCAGCAAAGGAGTTGAAGACATCACCGAAGCTTATTGCTCGGGCAACCCTAGGTTGGCACAGCCATTAATCAAGAACTAGGGAGAGCTGAAGGAGAAGAGGTTTGAAGGGAGAAGATAAAGTGATGTCAGCTACTGCAAGGAGACGAGGCGGGATGAAGGTTTGAAAACAGCATCAACACTGACTTCAGCGAGAGCAGTTTCATTAGTGAACGGAGCGGCGGGGGCTGAATCCAGGCTGGCCCAGTCTGAGGAATGAATGAGAGGGGAGGCAATCTAGTCAGTAAGCATGGGACTCTCTCCTAAAAAATGTAAGAAGGAAAGAAAAGAGGATCCCAAGGACAGAAGGATTTATTATCTGTGTTTGTCTACACTTTTGAATGGGAAGGACAAATGGGAAGACAGAAGGAAAATGGCTGTGAGCATAGCCCCAAAGGGGGTCCGGGATCACCTCTAAGGCTTTTCTGCCATTCCTGCGGCTCATGGTCTACTCCACCCTTAAACTCGTAAGTGGCTCTGGGGCTGGAGGGGTGTAGCCAACCCCACTCATCTGTCCTCCACCATCACCATATTCCATTGCCGGCCCCCTCCCCTTCAACAGACCTCTGCCATTTCTAGGTCCCAGTTCTTGGAGTCATGCCCCACACTCGCGACAACACCCCCATGTCTCAGGTGCCACTGGGCTCTGCTGCGAGGGAAAGGAAAACTCCAGAGTGACAAGGGGTGAGGTGAGACAGAAGGACAGTGGCTCCATTGTGTCCTTGGGAACACACACTGCTCTTTCTGGTCCCCACTGATTGGTCCTTTTTAAAACTACGACAATATTGAATGGATTGCAGTGTAGGGTGGAAGGGGAGGGGCAGGAAAATTCTTGTGTTAACGTGTGCAGGCAATTTAAAAAGGGCATTGTGTCAGAGCCAAGTCTAACATACAGCTAAAATTAAGGCTGCATCTATTCAATTTCCTCTTTTGTAGTAGCAGGATGTTAGGGATATTATGTTGGAAGATAATGAAACTACAGTGTGCTGCAGAAGAGCCCAAACTTGTTACAATTACCCCTGTAATTGTTAGTCAACCCCTTAATGCAGGAACACAATGGAGCCAAATTACGTTACCTTAAAGTGGTGATAGGATTCTTTTCCCATTTCTTTGTGCCATTGTCTCCCTTCCCATACCCCTGTTCTGTGTTCCCCTCCTCTCTCTCCTCTTAGTCTCCCGAGCTTGCCCAGGGATCTCTCCACACCCCCTGCCAAACACAAGTCTTCCCTCTCGGAGCCCCTCCTGTCCTTGCCTTTGTCAAGGCTTGCTCACGACCTGTTTAAATAATTTTATTCTTATTAAAATTTAATATATGTACATTGTACACATTCCATGACATACATTCATTGTAGAAAAGCAAAAGGAAGGAAATAAGAAATCATTGCTAATCCTCAACCCCCCAGAGATAGCCACTGTAGGTTAACACTTCCGTGTACCCAATTCTCTTCTTTCTATGTGCATTTTATATGTGTGTGTGTATAAAACGTAATTGGTCCTAACTGGCCTTGCTAAGAAAGACCCTCGGATAGATACTTGAAGTAGATAAAACTTGGGGAGGGTCCCATCCTGCCACCCCACCGGTGGGAGTCCATGGGGAAGCTGCCATACGGATCCCGAGCAGGGAAGGCTCGGGAGGAGGGAGAAGCAGAGGGAGGAGGGAGAAACAAAGAGAAGGAAGAGCAGAATGGCCCACGGCTGCATGCTGTGTGACTTGCTCATGACCCCTCCAAATCCTGTACAAAGTCTGCTGAATTCCAAGAAGCCGGGTGGGAGTAACTTCTGGGTTGTGGAAATGGAAGAAGGGCCCAGGCCCACATTAGTAAACAGTGGCCGAGGCAGCCCTTGAGAAAGACGAAGCCCCAGGAGCAGAGATCTGAAGGATGCTAAGACCTTGCCCTCGTCTGCATCCCCAGAATGGGCAGCCATCTCGGAGGGGGGATTAAAGGATCCGTGGTTATTCCATCCAGCACCCAGCAGATGGGGAAGCCACCTGCTGTCTTCCCATGTGCACACGTGCACATACGCGTGTGCACGTGCACACACACACACATTTTTTTCCTGCAAAAACCAGGATCCTATTACTTATAATGTACAAATGATTACAATTGTGATGATTAGCCTTGCCTCACCTACGCATACATACGCTGTGATCCAAGTCCATACAGGCAGTCCCCCCTCTGCGAGCTGAAAAAAACGACCGTACCAGCCAAAACTATGCAAATGATCTCCATAACCAATGAGAAAAGTGTGATTGTTGAGTGACTTTTTAAAAATTTCGTGAAAACGTTGAAAGCTCTCTTGCTGTTGGCTATAAATGTATAGGGAAATGAAAAACTGGTAAAAACTTGTATTGATTTAGCACACGGTAACTTAAAACATTAGAACCACTGGCAGGGTGTTTTATTTCTTTGTAACAAACTTAGGAAGAGGAGACTGAAGAGCCCCTTATTATTATGCTGCTTCTATGTGACACAGTGAGTCCCGTAACTTACCAAACTGAGCACATCTTTTTGATACTTTGGCCAGGTGTCGTCTTCCCTTCTAAGTTTGGATCAAGTCCCAGCAGTTTGTCTTTTGTGCTTTCAAGGTCATGGAATAGCTCTGAGAGCTCCTTTAACGGGAAGTCTCTGCCGGCGTCGCTTCCTTGTTGACATCATTTGGACCTCTCCCATATGGTCGTGCACCACAGACCTAGGCCTGCTCTTCTAATGTCACTCTGCTGGTGGCATTTACAGATCTTCTAATCTTCCATTGCAATCTTCCATTCCATTTTTGCTTCCATGCTGCACTTTCATCTTTGTTGGCCAAATCCCTCTTTCAACCACCCATTTTGGTAAAATGGCGCAAGGGTTCATGGCTGGGCAACGAGAAGGCAGTGCGACTGGACCTCGGTTGTCCGTGTGTAAACGGAATTGCTGAGTAACAGATATGTGGTGACCAGCTGCCCACAGACTTTGAAGGACATGGCATGGCTGGTCACTGGTCATGATGGGCTTCTATCATTTACTTAGTAAGTAGCTGTGAAGAGCTACTGTATACAATTACTCATAATTGATACAAGTGGTAACTGGAAGGTGAGTGATGTTGAGGGGCTCACCTTATTTCGCTAAGTTGCATGAGTGAAAGTCGAGCATATCAGAACCATACAAAGCAAGGACTGTGTGTACGATGTATTGTCTATGCTTAGGGTAGAAGAAGTGAAGCTTAACTTAGAATTCTTCATTCATTTATCACATGGGAGTCTCCTCTTGTCTCTAGTTTCTATTTTTTCCCTCCCCAGTTTTGTCTTTTCTCTCTTGTTTTGGGTCATCTGATCTCTCCCCCTACCCTGTCTCCCTCTCTTAGGTTTCTTGTCTTCCTGCCTTTGTTTGGGACACCTGAGAAATCACGTTCCAGGGAGTGAGTGGACTGGCAGGTGGAACCCTACAGTCCTCATGAGCTGAACACACTGGACTTGTTCCCTGAAGGATGAAACATGGGAGCCTAACTCCTTAAATTAAAGGCACAAAATAGTGTCCAATCCAGGGAAACCCAAGAGCTAGACACCACTGTCAATGGACTCTTTCCACGTATCATCACTGTGTTTCTATTTGTAGAAGAACACACTGGAAGGGTGCCATTCATCATTCTGCTGAGAAGTGAGTACAAAAATGGCAGAGGAGAGACATAGAGGACTAGAGGGGTTTTAGAGTATGTACTACATAGCAGGAAATGGAGGGACAGCAAATGCAAACTCTTAGTTCCTCTCTGGGGAGTGAGAAATCAGCAGAGTGAGGGGTTCTTGAGGACAAGGCCCCTCTTTGTTTCACAAACTCATTCTGTGGTTATTCTGAGCATCTCGTCCCTTGTACGGAGGGGACGTTCCTCCAGGGTTGATTCCACAGAGAAAGCACTCCTGGTTGGACCGCACCTGGTGATAGAAGCCCGGGTTGTTCTCATTTCTTCAGGGCAGGCATTCCGTAGGTCATCTTTTATAAAATAAAGTAAATTACCCCCAAGGGACCCCCCGTAAGGGTAGCCAGTTAGCAACCTTAAAGCCTCTTGGGAGAAAACAAGCCATTTGATTTATAGAGTACAGGCTAAGTAGGTGAGGAGTGGAGCCAAATGTCTCTCTGAAGCCCGATCGATCTCATAAACTCCTGATATGCACTCAAACAACCAGGCTAGACGCGGAAGGTGTTTGTTTTACTCTGATAATAGGCTATCCCAGCAAACCATTTGGCGCCTGCTTCGGGGAGCTGGTGGATCAGAGGCAGAAGCTCAAAGTATCTGGGAGGAATTCAAGAAGATTTGAAGAGGAAAACAAAAGCTCCTCATGCGTTAAATCCCAGCAGCAATCTGACTTGG